>JAVJIF010010452.1:0-170223 GCA_038442645.1 Agave tequilana | reverse complement strand
AAATTTTTATATCACAAAAATAGTTCAAAATGTTTGTAATATGTTTTGATTTTAATCAAAAAATGTTTGTATATCAAAGTATATTAAAGAACTTATTTTGTAGAAATTATTGGATTTTATTGAAGAAAAAAAGATCAAGTTTTAATCCCTAAAAAATGTTTGACCAAGCCTTCTCTCGGCGAGCGGACGGTCGACCGAGACAGAAGTTGGTCGATTGGTCCGATCGACTGATGTGCACAAACGTGCAACAGCCCGTTTGCTGGAGGGCCGATCGACTGACCCGGTTCGACCGCCAGAGAGCTCTGCTCTCTGGATCTGGGCCCGGTCGACCGGCAGAGAGCTCTTCTCTTTGTGTCCAGGCCTCGGTCGACCGGGCGGTCGATCGGTGGCACAACGGTCAGAAATCTGACCATTGGCCGGTCGACGGGAGCGGTCGACCGATAGCCAGCGTCAGTTGCTGATTGGCCTTCAACAGCCATCTTTTGGGAGCTATAAATTGGGGTTCCCATGGACTATTTCTACAAGATTTTAAGTCGGTTTTTAAGCTAATTTTTCTTACCTTTCTAAGTGTTTATCTCCACTTATTTTAGAGCTAAAACTTTCATATCAAAAGGAGAGTTTTTCAAGAGTGTTTTGAAAAAGAGATTTTCTTGAGTTTTTCACCTCAAATCTATCCAAGTTTTTCTCACACATACTTGAACTTTCTATTGCCATATCTATCCTATAGAAGAGTTTTTGTGAGAGTATTTTTGGGTGATCAAGTGTTGAGATCACCAAAGTTTTCTACTTTGTATTTTGAGGAGGTGAACTTGCGGGTTTGTGTTGTTCGAGTTCTTGTGGGAGCTCGGTGTGGAGGTACGGCCTCAGCAAGCTAGTGTGCTTGTATGTGTTGTTCTTGCATGAACAAGAGAGGGACTAGTGAGTCCAAGGAGCTCTAGTGTAAACTCGTTGTAGGTGTTGCAGCACCGAGTGATCTGTGGGATCGTTTTTAGTGAAAATCCTTCATAGTGTTGAAGGCAGGGACGTAGAGCAAGGGTGCTCGAACTCAAAACAAATCTACCGTGTTTGTGATTGCTCTCTCTATCTCTCACTTGTGTTTATATCTTGTATACTTACATTGCTTATCTCTTTATATGCTTGATATATCTTGTGCTTAATTGTTATATGCTTGGGATTGTTTTGCTCACACTTGTATTCAACCAAGAGAGCCATAGCGGCACCTCAACTCTTATCTAGAGAATCTTGAGAAGATAGTCCAGAGCCCTTCACCAAGAATTCGGCTACACTCTTGTGTTTACCTTGTGTGTTAAGCTTAAAAATTTTTAGTTTGCAAAAATAGTTTTTAATTCTACATTAATACGTTATTAGATTAGCTAGTCACCTATTCACCCCCTTTAGGTGAGCTTTAATTGGTATAGAGCTTGGTGCTCTTGATTTAGGTTTAACAACCTAGAGTTAAAAATTCTCATTTTTAGCTAATCAAAATATTTGTTTACACACACATGGATTTCAGACACCTTCCTTGTTTGACATTCTTAACATCCCAACTTGGAAATTTAAGATGTCAATATACTTAAAGCCCTAGATATTCATGTTTTATTTTGCTACTATTAAAGATTCTTATTGTTTAAATAGCAAATATCTGAGGCTAATGCAAAAGCCATCCATGCTTTAAAGAGTACCCAAAATAATGAATATTTATCTAGGGCTGCTAATTTTGATTCGGCTTTTGTAGTATGGAACACTATTGTCTCCTTTGGCGATCAAAAGCAATACTATGCGGGGAGCGACTCGGATGATGGAAGTGATACTTCCAACATATGCTACATGGTCCAAGGGGATAACCCCCTTGAGATAAATTCTGAATCGAGCTTGATGAGGATGTGACATGCCATATGATGAGCTTGCTACATTTTGTTAACAACTTCTTGAAAAATATGATTTGCTTAAAAAGGACCATAAAAGATTGAAAAATAAATATGAGTCCATTTCAAAGAATAGATTTTTTTCAAAATAAATTGGAAAATATTTCTAAAGAAAATGAATCTTTGAAAAAGGAGAATATTTTCTTATTTTCTAAATTAAATGATATTTGTGAAGGAAATAATTCTTTATAAAATAAAATTAATTTGGTGAAAAAAGAAAAGAAATTGGTTTGGAAGAAAATAACTCTTTGAAAAGAAAAATATTTTAAAAGAAAAAGAAAATATTTCTAAAAAGAAAAAGGCTGTTGATTCTCATTCTTGCCATGCTCTTCATGCTACAATAATAAAATGAGATTCAAGTTTTGAAAAATAGTATTTATGTTTGAGCTCAACCTTGAGCAATTGTGCATTTAACCATTCTAAATTGAAAGCTTGTTTCAAAAGAAACAAGCTCCACATATTCATGCACATCACCTACGGCATACATATGCACACTTTACGCATCATGATCGCATTCATTCTCATGTGCATGCTAGAGTGTACAAATGTAACATTGCGGCCGCAAAGGCCATCTTGCAAGATTTTGCTATGATAGAATAAATTCTTTAAATTTTGTAAATAAGAATGTTTGGGTTCCATTTGATACTAACCCCCGTGGACCCAAAAGAAAATGGGTACCAAAATCTCCACCACTTGTGTTTGATGTAGGTGTGGGTCTCACATGACTTGAGAGGGTTGGTGCCTTGGTGGTGGATGCATGAGCTTGATGGACATATCCTATGGATGCATCGCTATCAAGGAAGTTTGGTGGGAGGACCACCACGTTTTGGAGACTTAGAGAATAGTGTATTTGGTTTGGTAACTATCTCTAAACTCCTATTCTAGTTTACATATTTTTTACATAGATAATATTTTTAGCATGTTTTGTTTATGTGCTTCATGTGGTAAATACTTGTTTAGATGAACTCTTCATTAAAACTTGTGTATATACTTGTACAAGTAGTAAGCTACACTTGATCATTAGATGTTTGTGCTTGCCAATTTATACTCATTACATGTACATATATAACATAGTTTTGATGATTCTTTCATTTATACATGTTTTCCCTATTCTTGAATATGTTTTACTTCATGTATATGTAACTTTTGTCCAAAACTAATAAATATACATGTATACCCTTGAGTCACTTGCCTTTACATTATGGACTCTTTTATGTTTGGGATATATATGTATATTGTTAGTTTTGATAGAACATACATAACCTTGAAGTTTGATTATAATGGAAAATAATTTTTTGTTTTTGCTAAAGGAATTTCATGTTTATTTTGAGCCTCATTGATTATTTTCATGAAATGCTATTCACATGATTCTTGTGCACTCACACTTCATTTGTTTACTCATGACATTGCTTTCATGAGAATTTTTGAGCTTTGTAGATTTCGAGTGTCAACTCTTATGTTTTTAACATGCTTCATGGGATATATGATTTGTTTTCATATTGAAGGATCTTTATCTGTTTTATAAATATTACTTTAAAATAGTTATTCTTCATTTGGTAGTGTTTTCAATCTATAAATATTTTCAAATCTATTTTTGAAAACTTCTACTCTTTAAGGGCGGTTGGATGGGCGACCATGCCTTGTGTGCCTTATGAAAATCTATTTAACATGTGCATGAATAGGGTGGATAGTTATGAGTTATACATATGATCTTCATGATACTTCACTTTTGTATACTCATATTTGTTTCCATATATGTATGCTCCCAAACTTTCAAATAATATCAACTTTAATTGGTATTTTCTTTTTCATACATATATATAATATATATATATATATGTTTTGATTGTGATTGATTTAAAATATCCTTACATGTTTAAAGCACAAATTATATTTATGCTAAATTTGACTAATTTTTAAAATGTTAATTGGTATCTTAATGAGCTTATGCATTATTTTCAATTCGTATTTCAATCGATATCAAAATATACTTCATATTTTACCTTTTACTTTTAATTGGTAAAAAATTTACAATGTTTCAATTTCAATTGACATTTATTTTGGTATCAAATGTACAATATATTTAATTGGTATCAAAAATATAAAAAATATTTTACTTTCAATTAGTATCAAAAATACAAAATATTTTATTTTTATTGGTATCTTAAATTTTGTTTACTTACAAGTGGTACCAAATTTTGTTTTAAGAAATTTTAAAGTTTTACTTTAAGTATTATCAATTTTTTGTTTAAAAATATTTGGTATGTATTGCCTATATGCAAGGGGAGCTTACATCTTTCTATATTAGATTCATGTTGAGTGTATCTTATATTGAGGAGCTTGACATCTCTTCTTTATGTGGTACACGTGTGTAGGGGGAGCGTAACATCTCCGCTTATACATTTATATTATGCTTTATGTGAGTTAGGGTCTTATCATTCCCTTCTTCATGTAATTCATTTATGCAGAGGGAGCTAACTTCACGTCTCTCTTCTTCATGAATGCATATCGCTTATATCTTTATTATTTGACTTGTTTTAACCCTTTGTTGATGATTTGACAAAAAGGGAGAGAAGGATTTTGAGAGTTATATATGTATGTTTTATTCTTGTTTATGCATATATGTTGTGTTTATGCAAAAAGGAAAGAAGAATTGGTGAGTTTATGAAGGATTTGAGAGTTTATATATGCATGTTTATTTTCTTATTTATGTATATATGTTTTGTTTATGCAAAAAGGAGAGAAGAAATTGGTGAGTTTATGTATGTTTATCTCCTTGTTTTGCATATTGATTGTTTAGTTTTATGAACTCTATTGAATATCTTTATGTTTATTGCTATGCATGAGTTAAGAGGGAGTTTCTCTAAAGCTTAACTTTAATTCATGCATATATAACTCCATGAGTTTTGTCATCATCAAAAAGGGGGAGATCGTTGGCCCAGAGGCCCATCACTCTAGTTTTAATGATGATTAACTCATGTAGTTATAGTAATAATGATCTTGTGTTTAATTAGTCTCAGATATTTGATCAGATCTTAGTAAGTGTTTAGATTCAACAAAGGATTCAAAGTCAAGTTTTGGAGCTAGCACGTGTTAATTCAAGAGCTCGCACATCAAGATTGCATCAAGTACTCAAGAGGAGTCTAGCTCATTGGATCAAGGTTTGGACCAAGTCAAGAAGGAGAAGAAGATTTTCAAGAGAAGATTTTCAGAAGACTTGTGTCGGGTTTTGTAAGTGTCAATATTTGTTTTTAGATAAAATGTAAAGGATAGATTAGTTGGTGGATTGCTCAAGTTCATATACACACGCACACAAAATTTTATATGTTTTAGAAAATACCATTTTAGTTTTTAAGCTTCAAAATATACATGTGTTTTATCAAAACTATTTTAGAGCTTATTGTCAAAAACATAGATATTCATCTTAGATGTGTAGTGGATCATATCCATACACACTAAGCTTCAAAAGTGTTTAAAATATCTTATTTTTGTATTTGGAGAAGTTTTAGAAAAATCATTTTTCAATTTGGAGATTCTTTTTAAAAAATACGGTTTTTGTTTAAAGTCAAAATTTCTATATCACAAAAATAGGTCAAAATGTTTTGATTTTTAATCAAACCTGTTTGTATATCAAAGTATATTAATGAACTTATTTTTGTATATAAGAGTTTATGAGATTTTATTGAAGATAAAAAGACCAAGTTTTAATCCCTAAAAAATGTTTGACCAGGCCTTCTGCCAGTCGACCGGGCATTCGACCGAGACAAAAGTCGGTCAAACCGGTTGACCGATATGCACAAAGGTGCACAACCAGTTTGGCTGAAGGGCCGGTGACCGACCCGGTCGACCGCCAGAGAGCTCTGCTCTCTGGATCTGGTCCCGGTCGACCGGGGCGGTCGACGGCAGAGAGCTCTGCTCTCTGTATCCAGGCTTCGGTCGACCGGGCAGTCGACTGGTGGCACAACGGTCAAAAATTTGACCGTTGGCCAGTCGACCGGGCGAGTCGACCGCCAGCAGCGTTAGCTGCTGATTTGGCCTCCAACGACCATATTTTGGGAGCCTATAAATTGGGGTTCCCATGAACTATTTTCTACAAGATTTTAAGTGGGTTTTCAAGCTAGTTTTTCCTACCTTTCTAAGTGTTTATCTCCACTTGTTTTAGAGCAAAAACTTTCATATCAAAAGGAGAGTTTTTTAAGAGTGTTTTGGAAAAGAGATTTCTTGAGTTTTTCACCTCAAATCTATCCAAGTTTTTCTCACACATACTTGAGCTTTTCATTGCCATATCTATCCTATAGGAGAGTTGTTGTGAGAGTGTTTTTAGGTGATCAAAGTATGAGTCACAAAGTGTTCTACTTTGTATTTGAGGAGGCGAACTTGCAGGTTCGTGTTGTTTCAGGTTCTTATGGGGCTCTGTGTAGAGGTGTTGCCTCAGCAAGCTAGTGTGCTTACGTGTGCTGTTCTTGCGGGAACAAGAGAGAGACTAGTGAGTCCAAGGAGTTCTAGTGTGAACTCGTTGTAGGTGTTGCGGTACCGAGTGATCCGGTGGATCATTTTTAGTGAAAATCCTTCATAGTGTTGAAGGCGGGAACGTTAAGCAAGGGTGCACGAACGTCGAAACAAATCTCCCATGTTTGCGATTACTCTCTCTATCTCTCATGTGTTCATATCTTGCATACTTACATTGCCTATCTCTTTATATGCTTGATAATATTGTACTTAATTGTTATATATTTGGGATTGTTTTGCTCACACTTGTATTCAACCAAGAGAGCCATAGAGGCACCTCAACTCTTATCTAGAGGAATCTTGAGGAGATAGTTCAGAGCCCTTCACCAGGAATTCAGCTACACTCTTGTATTATACCTTGTGTGTTAAGCTTAATAATTTTAGTTTGCAAAAATAGTTTTAATTCCACATTAATACATCATTAGTTTAGCTAGTCACCTATTCACCCCCCTCTAGGAGAACTGTTGGCCAAAGGCCCATCACTCTAGTTTTAATGATGATCAACTCAGTAGTTATAGTACTAATGATCTTGTGTTTAATTAGTCTCAGATTTATGATCAAGATCTTAGTGGTGTTTAGCTTCAACAAAGGATTTAAAGTCAAGTTTTGGAGCTAGCACGGTTTGATTCAAGAGCTTGTGCATCAAGACCACATCAAGTACTCAAGAGGAGTCTAGCTCGTTAGATCAAGTTTGGACCAAGTCAAGAAGATGAGAAGACTTCAAGTGAAGACCTTCATGATCAAGACTTGTGTCTAGGTTTGTTTTATAAGATTTTCTTTTTAGATTAAAATGTAAAGGATAGAATAGTTGGTGGATTGCTCAAGTATACCATACACACACACACACACACACACACACTCTTGATTTAGATGTGTTTTCATAAAAGAATTTCTTTTATTAGAAAAATACAAAAGAGTTTTTCTTTTTGAAAATATCGGTTTGATTTTTGGAGTTTATTATATACATGTCTTTAACCAAAATCATATTAGTGCTTATTGTCAAAACATAGATATTTCACCATCTATGTGTAGTGGATCATATCCATACACTCTATGCTTTAAAAGAGTTTAAAATAACTTGTTTTTGTATTTAGAGAAGTTTTGGAAAAATAAGTTTTGAAAAACCAATTTGGAAAAATACGGTTTTGTTTTTAGTCAAAATTTCTAAGTTACAAAAATAGTTCAAATTGTTTGTAATATGCCTTGATTTTTTCCTCAAACTGTTTGTTTATCAAAGTATTACACTGAAACTATTTTTGAAAATTTTTCGTGAATTTATGGGATTTATTTGACAATTAAAAACCCAAGTTTTTAATCCTAAAAATTGCCTGCCAGGCTCTGGCGGTCGACCAAACCGGTCGACCGGACTAGGAGCCTGTCGACTGGAGCGGTCGACCGGACGTGCACACAAACGTGCACATAGCCATATCAGGTTGCCGGTCGACCAAGCGGTCGACCGACTGAAGGCAACCCACTCTCGGGTTGCCCCGGTCGACCGGGCAGAGAGCCGTTGCCCTCTGGTTCAGGGCCCGGTCGACTGGGCGGGGTCGACCGGAAGGCTCAATGGTCAGTTTTTTTGACCGTTGGTCAGTCGACCGCCCGGTCGACCGGAAGGCCATTCTGGGCCTAGTCAGCTGCCAACGGGCAGATTCTTTTGGGCCAATATAAACCCCATTTGAGAGCTATTTTAGACAAGATTTTTAAGTGGGTTTTGAGGCAATTTTTCCAACTCTATTAGGTGCTTTTCTCCACTTGTTTAAGAGCCAAAATTGCCACATCGAAGGAGAGATTTTCTAGAGTGTTTTTAAAAGTGAGTGATTCTTGAGTTTTCCTCCACCATTTCAATCTTAGTTTTCTCACACAACACTTGAGCTATCCATTGCTATCTCTACCTATAGGGATATTTGTTGTGAGAGGATTTTAGATGTTCAAAGTATTGTGATCACCAAAGTTCTACTTTGTACTTTGAGGAGGCGGACTTGCGGGTTCGCGGTGTTTTGAGTTCGCGTGTGAACTCTTTGTTTGAGGTGCGGCCTTGGCGAGCTAGTGAGCTTGCGGTGTGTTCTTGCGGGAACAAGAGAGGGACTAGAGAGTCCAAAGAGTTTGTAGGTATTGCGGCACCAAGTGATCCGGTGGGATCGATTTTAGTGGAAATCCTTCATAGTGTTGAAGGGGGGGCGTAGAGCAAGTGTGCTCTAACCTCGAAACAAATCTCCGGTGTTTGCGATTGCTCTCCTCTCATCTCTTCTTGTCTATATCTTGCATGCTATTATTGTTTTATCTTTATATGCTTGATATATATTGTGCTCATATTGTTATATGCTCATATTGTTATATGCTTGGGGTGTGTTTGCTAACACTAGTACTCAACCAAGAGAGCCAACGCGGCACCTCAACTCTTATTTAGAGGAATCTTGAGGAGTTAGTCCAGAGCCCTTCACAGGGAATCTGGCTACACTCTTGTGTATACGTGGTATTTAGTTTAAGAAGTTTTAATTTGCATAATAAGTTTTTAATTTCGCATTAATTGATCATTAGATTAGCCATCACCTATTCACCCCCTCTAAGTGATTACAAGTGGTATCAGAGCCACGTGTTCTTGATTGGGTCTAACAACATAGAGTTAAAGATCCTCATTTTATAGCGAATCACAATATTTGTTGACACACCATGGATTTCATGTCACCTCCAACTTTTGACATTCTTAACATCCAAACTTGGAAGGTTAAGATGTCTATGTACCTCAAGGCCTAGGCATTCATGTTTATCTTGCTACTATTAAAGATTCATATGTCAACAATAGCAAGTATATTGAGGCTAACTCAAAAGCCATTCATGCTTTGAAGAGTACCCTAAACAATGATTATTTATCTAGGGTTGCTAACATTGACTCGGCTTTTCTAGTTTGGAACACCATCATCTCCCTTGGCGAAAAAGAACAATATTATGCGGGGAGCGACTCAGATGTTGGAAGTGACGCTCCAACGTGTGCTACATGGTCCAAGGGGATAACCCCCTTGAGATAAATACCGAATCCGAGGTAGAAGAAAATGTTGACATGTCTTATGATGAGCTTACTTCATTTTGTGAACAACTACTTGAAAAATATGACATGCTCAAAAAGAATAATAAGAAAATGAAAAATAAAATTGATTGCATGTTAAAAGAAAAGGATTCTTTTCAAACAAAATTTGAAAATGTTTTAAAAGAAAATAAGTCTTTTAAAAATAAATTGCAAGCTTTGAAAAAGATAATGAAAGTTTGAAAAATGAAAATGTTTCCTTGCTTTCTAAATTGAATGATCTTTGTGAAGGAAAACACTTCTAAAAAATAAATTGTTTTGGTGGAAAAACAAAAAGAAGTTGCTTTAAATGAAAACAACTCTTTAAAAAGAAAATTGTAGAAAAAAGAAAAAGAAAATATTTCTAAAAGAATAAGAAAAATAATTCTCATTCTCACCATGCTTTACATGCCACTATTAATCAAAATGAGATTAAATTTTTGAAAAATAAAATTGTTGATTTAAGCTCAACTTTGAGCAAATGTGCTTTTAACCATTCTAAATTGGAGTCCTTGTTTTCAAAGAAACAAACTCCACATATTCATGTACATCACCCACATCATGCATATGCACATTTTGCACGCCATGATCACACTCATACACATATGCATCCTAGAGTGTACAAGTGTACACATTGCGACGCAAAGGCCATTTAGCAAAGTTTTATTTTGATAAGATACATTATATTAATTCTGCTAAGAAAATGTTGGGTTCCATTAGATGCTAACCCCGTGGACCCAAAAGAAAATGGGTACCAAAATCCCCACCTTGTGCTTTGATGTAGGTGCAGGCTCTCACAAACGTGAGAGAGTTGGTGCCTTGGTGGTGGTTACACATGGACTTAATGGACACACATTTGATACACCGCTATCAAGGAGGTTTGGTGGGAACAACCATGTTTGGAGATTTGGAGTATAGTTCTTTGTTTTTGGTAACTATCTCTAAACTTCTACTTTAGTTTACAAGCTTTTCATTAGCATGTTCATGTTTTTAGGCTTCATGTGGTAATACTAGTTTAAATGTAGTTTTTATCAAACTTGTGTATATACGTGTACAAGTAGTGAGCAACAAATTGATTCATATATGTTTGCACTTCATTGTTCATTTGTACTCACTATATGCACATGTATAGCCTAATTTTGATGATTCTCTCATTCACACTTGTTTTGCCTATTATATGCTTTATTTCATGTATATGTAGTGTGTATTCAAATCTAATAAATATACATGCATACCCATGAGTCATTTGTCTTCATGCAATTTAGATTATGGACTCTTTTTATGTTTTGGGATATGTATGCATATTGTTAGGATTGGATAAATCATACATATACCTAGAAGTTTATTTTTAAAAAAAATCAATTTCATGTTTTTCATGTTTTCATAAAAATAAGATTCATGCTTGTTTTGAGCTTCATTGATTATCTTCATGGAAAATGCTAATTACATGACTTTTGTACACTCACACTTTAATTGTTAATTCATTGTTGGCCCAAGAGGTTACACTCTCCATTGTTTTGTGTTTTGATGATAACAAACCAAATAAGTGCTATTTGGTACTAATGTTTTGATCTAGATGAATTTCAGGTTTTGTACCATGTTTAGAGCTCATTCGCTTCGCTTTTGCAAAAACTTCTAAGTTCCACATAGCAATGAAGGCAAATTGCACATCAAGGAAGGATCATAGAAGAGAAGGCAATTGCAAGGCATTGGATGGCTCAAAGATTGCTTCAGAGGTCCTTAGGATTTATTTTATAGCTTTATAGCATGTTAAAGAATAGAGAGTAGGTTTGAAGCTCAAACACACACGTTTTCACGCGTATGCCTTTTCCAAGTTTATTTCCTATAAAATATACAAAATATTTTAACACTAATTCTTCTTCCTACAAATCTGTTTTTATGTTGTATATTGATTTCATGTTAAATAGTTTTGATCAAAATATTTTTCCTCTCAAAATTCCCTTTATATTTCAATTTTTGACCTGAGCCGGTCGACCGGCTATATACCACCAGTCGACCGGAGTTCTGGCAGAGTGCACGTATCCGTGTGCACGTCTGTCAGTCGACCGGTAGGCTACCGGTAGTCGACCGAAGTTTTTAGTTTGCTCTCTGGATCTGACCAGTCGACCGGTGGGCTACCGGCCTTCGACCGATAGTTCAACCTTTAGCTTTTCGGTCGACCGGCTGGCTACCGTTAGTCGACCGGTTATTTTTCAAAGTCTCAGTCAGGAGCAGTCGACTGTACCAGTCGACCGATAGTTCATAACGGTCAAATTTTTGAACTATCGGTCGACCGGGCCAGTCGACCGATATGGCCGTTGAACAGTAAACGGGCATATTTTTAATTCTGTTTTAACTTGTTTTTTTGAAATTAAATATCCGTTGGAGGGTATATTTGGAACTAATTACTTCCTAATCTTCAGTAATTAATTCCTAAACCTAAACCCTAGCCCTCTCCTATAAATAGGGGTGTTTGGGGAGAGTTTCTTTACAACATTTATTCAGAGAAAATTCAAAAGTTTGGGATATTACAAAAGAGCTTGTTTCTTGTTTTTGTGCATATTTCTCATTCATTTTCAGAAGTGTTCTTGAATACTCTCTGAATTTGATTTTCTTTCTTCACTTACACAAGAGCTTCATTCCTTCTCAATATTCTCTAAGGACCTTTGTAAGGGAAGAGATATTTGAAAGAGAGAGTTTGTGATCTTTTGATTACTTAGAAATTGTATTGTGCTGAAATTGTAGGAGTTGGGTACTCCATTTGTAATTGATCTTTGTGATAGTGAAAGTAGCTAGAATCCTTCTGGGGAAGGCGGGGAGTAGAGCTGGGTGCTCGAACCTCGATAACATATCCTTGTGTTTGCGATTGGTTTACTTTACTTGCTATTACTTCTTGCTATTGATTGTGACTTGCATCATTCACTTGCATTCATCTCTATAATTGTTGCTCATTGCTTCATATTTTAATTTGGCCCTTGATTAGCATTATCACCTATTCACCCCCCCTCTAGGTGATTTTCAATTGGTATCAGAGCTTGGACTCTAGGTTTGGCTTAACATCCTTAGAGAGATCCTAAAATATTGCTAATCAACATTTTCATTCATCCATTCATACACTAGTAAACATGGCCGACAACATTAAATCCCCACCTAAATTTGATGGCCTTAATTTCCTATTTGGAAGGTTAGGATGACTATATTTTGCAATCACTAGGTAGCTTAGTTGCCAAATCCTTGACCAAACCCTATGAGGCACCCGATGGTGATGAGGGCACTTGGACCGACCTTGACTTTAAGATGTATGAGGCTAACTCAAAAGCCCAAAACTCCCTTCTTACCGCCTTGAATGAGGATGACCTTACACGTGTTATTCATTGCCAATCCGCCTATGAGATGTGGCAACACTTATTGGTCACGCATGAAGGGACCTCACAAGTCAAGAGAGCCAAAATAGATCTCTTGCGGTCTCAATATGAATCATTTAAGATGCTAGATGATGAAACAATTGATTGCATGATTACTCGTTTCACAAAAATCACTAATGTCTTTCTTCATTAGGTGACATCATCTCCAACGACCAAAAGGTACGCAAGGTGATACGGGCTCTTCCTCCATCTTGGGAGATCAAGTCTACTACCTTGAAGGAATTGAACGACAAAGACGAGATGGACATCATAAGTCTCATAGGAAACCTCAAAACCTATGAGATGGAGAAGAAAGCAAGAGAAGAGGCGGCTCCAACAAAGAAGAAGTCTATCGCTTTCAAGTCTTCTTCCTCCACCATTGAAGACGAAGATGAAGATGAAGAAGAAGATGAGGAGCTCTCCCTCCTCGTGCGCAACATCAAGAGGATGTACCGGAAGAACAAGCAAAATTTTCGGAGAAAGTTTGAAGGTAAAGAGGAGCGAAAGATCATTTGCTACAATTGCCGCAAGCCCGGACACATCATGGCCGATTGCCCGGAATTCAAGAAGAAAATGACTTCCTCCTTCAAGCCAAGAAAGCAAGACGAAAAGAAGGCTTACAAGGCCACTTGGGATTCGGAAAGCGAGTCCGAAGATGAAGAAAAGGCGGACACCGCAAACATGTGTTTCATGGCAAACACACCCAAGGTAACCCCTCAAACTCTTGAATCTATAGATGATAATGATGATGATTTAAGTAAGGAAGTTCTAGTGCATGCTTTTGTAGAACTTTCCGAAACTTATGATAACAAGAAAATGGAGTGTTTTTAAACTACAAAAGGAAGTTGCTTTTCTTAAATCTCAACTTGCTTTGATTTCACAAGAAAAAGAGGATCTTTCTTCTAATCTTATTTGCATTCAAAATGAATTTCATTCTTATAAGATTTCTTGTAAGGGTAAAACCCCTATTGTTGATAATAATGAAATTTCTTCTTTTAAAGCTAAAATGAGTGATTTTGAAAAAGTTTTAAAAGATTGTGCTTTTAATACAAGAAACTTGAAGAAAAATTTTCCAAAAAGCATACATCTCATGCTAAAGTTTCTCATGATAAGATTCACATGCTCATACTTCTAATGCTTCTCATGCTAAATTTTCATGCTCACAATGCCAATGCTCACAAAACACACCCATTATGCATTTAAATATGGTAGAGTTTATAGATGTACATATTGTGGCAAAAATGGACATTTAGCTAAATTTTGTTATGATAAATTGCATAGCTCAAATAATCTTGTTTGGGTTAATGGTTCTAACCCTCATGGACCAAGAAAATGTGGGTACAAAATCAAGTCCTAAAATGTTTGATGTAGGTACACACCAAGGCTCCAAGACGTAGGGAGCGGTGGTACCTTGATAGTGGTTGTTCAAGGCACATGACATGGGATATCAACAACTTCACAACCCTATCAAGGTACATGGAAGGTGGCTCCGTCACCTTCGGGATGATTCCAAAGGCAAGATAATTGGTATAGGTAACATTCAAGTTGGTTCATCTCCTATTATAGAGAATGTTGTTTTAGTTGATGGTTTGAAGCATAATTTACTTAGTATTAGTCAATTTTGTGATCGTGGTCTTAAAGTTGTTTTTGATGATACTTCTTGTAAGATTTTTGATATTAAATCGAATGATTGTATTTTGACCGGTTTTCGTGATGACAATGTTTATATAATTGACATGCTTAATGTAGAGTGTTTTCTACTAAGTGTTTAAATGCTTTTGATGAAAATTCATGGCTTTGGCATAGAAGATTAGGACATGCATCTTTGAACATATTTCTAGAATAATTCAAAGGAATTGGTGAAGGGTATTCCTTGCTTGAGTTTTGAGAAAGACCGCATTTGTAGTGCGTGCCAACTTGGGAAACAAACCAAGTCTTCCTTTAACCAATCAAGGATATCATGTCAACTAGACCTCTAGAATTAATTTATGGATTTATTTGGACCAACTAAAACTAAAAGCTTAAATGGAAGTAGATTTGCATTTGTTTTAGTTGATGATTTCTCTCGATTTACTTGGGTTTTCTTTTTGCAAAATAAAGATCAAACTTTTTCTCACTTTAAGATTTTTAGAAAAAGAGTTGAAAAAGAGAAAGGTTTTCCGATTTTGAGAATAAGGAGTGATAGAGGTGGTGAGTTGTTAACCACTCTTCATGACTTATTGTGATGAAAAGGGAATTAAGCATGAAATGTCTTGTCCTAGAACTCCACAACAAAATGGAGTTGTAGAAAGGAAAAATAGAACACTTCAAGAGATGGCTAGGACAATGATAAGTGAATACGACCTCCCTCAATATTTATGGGCCGAGGCCGTAAACACCGCATGCTATATATCGAATCGTATTTATTTATGCAAAAATTCTTCGAAAACTTCTTTTGAAATGTATCATTTTAGAAAACCAAATGTTTCCTATTTCAAAGTTTTTGGATGCAAAATGTTTTGTTTTGAACACTAAAGAGAATTTGGGTAAATTTGATGCTAAAGCTTATGAGGCTATCTTTGTAGGATATTCCTCTACTAGCAAAGCATATAGAGTTTTCATTAGATCTTCACTTACTATTGAAGAAACCATGCATGTTAAGTTTGAAGAATCTAATGTGTGTGTTGAGAAGTTGTAGAGTTTGAACCATTAGGTGAAAGCTTGGAGAAACTATCCTTGAAGGACTCACCGGCGCAAGAAGAAAAGCAAGAACCTTTAGGTGAAGTTCAAAAGGATAATGAGGAAAGTGCGCAACCACTTCCCAAAGCTTGGAGATATGCTACAAATCATCCAAAGGAGCTCATCTTGGGTGATGCCTCCAAAGGAGTCACAACGCGCCTCCAAACTCCATGACCTATGTGGTAACTTTGCTTTCATTTCTCATTTTGAACCCAAAGGCTTCTCGAAGCCGAGAACGGACCCATATTGGTTGCTTGCCATGCAAGAGGAACTCAATCAATTTGAGCGCAACCAAGTTTGGCACCTTGTTCCTAAGCCCCACGATAGACCAATAATTGGTACTAAGTGGATCTTTAGGAATAAGTTGGATGAGTCCGGAAATGTCATTAGGAATAAAGCTAGGTTAGTGGCCCAAGGTTACACTCAAGTTGAGGGAATCGACTTTGAGGAATCCTTTGCACCGTAGCACGGCTTGAAGCCATACGGATAACACTAGCTTATGCATCTTTTAAAAATTTCAAACTTTTTCAAATGGATGTAAAAAGTGCATTTTTAAATGGATTTCTAAATGAAGAAGTTTTTGTTGCTCAACCTCCCGGTTTTGTTGATCATGTTCATCCCGATTTTGTTTTCAAACTCGATAAGGCTTTATATGGTTTGAAACAAGCTCCAAGAGCTTGGTATGAAAGGCTTTCAAGTTTTCTAATTTCAAACAATTTTATTAAAGGCAAAGTAGACACTACTCTATTCACTAAGCATGTTGATAATGATATTTTGATTGTCCAAATTTATGTTGATGATATAATTTTCGGTTCTACTAATGAAGTTTTATGCAAGGATTTTGAAAAGTAATGCAACAAGAATTTGAAATGTCCTCCATGGGTGAACTCAATTTCTTCCTTGGACTCCCAAGTCAAGCAATTGCAAGATGGGAACTTCATTAGCCAAGCCAAATATGCAAAGGAACTCGTGAAGAGGTTTGGACTTGAAGACGCTAAAACTTGCAACACTCCCATGGCAACTACAACCAAGCTTGATAAGGACGAACAAGGTAAAAATGTTGATATTAAATTGTTTAGAAGCATGATAGGTATCTTTTGTATTTAACGGCAAGTAGGCCGGATATCATGTTTAGTGTGTGTCTTTGTGCTAGATTTCAATCGTGTCCCAAAGAATCTCATTTAATTGCCGTAAAACGCATTATTCGATATGTTAAGGTAACGATTGGATTAGGTCTTTGGTATCCGAAAACTATAGATTTTTCTATGACTAGTTTTCGGACGCCGACTATGCGGGTTGTAGAGTAGATAGAAAGAGTACTAGTGAGACATGTCAATTTCTCGGTAATTGTCTTGTTTCATGGTCCTCTAGGAAGCAAAATTCCGTAGCTCTATCAACCGCCGAGGCGGAGTATGTTGCCGCGGGGGCTTGTTGTGCACAAGTCCTTTGGATGAAACATACTCTCCTTGATTATGATTTGCATTATAAAAATATTAAAATATTTTGTGATAATACTAGTACTATTCATTTAACTAAAAATGCAAATCAACATAGTAAGACCAAGCACATTGAGATTAGATATCACTTTCTTAGAGATCATTTTGAGAAAGGTGATATTGATATTGATTATGTTTCCACCGATTTTCAACTAGCCGATATTTTCACAAAACCACTTGATTTTGCTAGATTTTCGTTTATTTGTGGAGAATTAAATATGTGTATTATTGATTAAACATGTTTTTCATAACCCTTTTGATGTATGACAAAAAGGGGGAGAATAAGTTACATGTATAAAAAATAAGTTCATTTGGTCTTGGTTCCATATGAATTTATGAGTTTTATGAGTTTTTATATTTTTTTAATCTCTATGATTTTGGTATAAATTGGTATCAAGGAGCAAATTTTTGATTTTTGGTGTTTTTGGTATCAAGTACAAATTTTAAGGTTTCATTTGTATTGTATTGTTGATTTCAATAATTGGGCATCATTTCTTTTTATCATTTCAATTATTGGTATTTAGAGCATATTTATAATGTTTAAATATAGCATAATTTGAGGGGAGTTTTCTCCTCCCCATATTTTTGTAAATAGCCTATTTGTTTTGTCATCATCAAAAAGGGGGAGATTGTTGGCCCAAGAGGTTACACTCTCCATGTTGTGTTTTGATGATAACAAACCAAATAAGTGCTATTTGGTACTAATGTTTTGATCTAGATGAATTTCAGGTTTTGTACATGTTTAGAGCTCATTCGCTTCGCTTTTGCAAAAACTTCTAAGTTCCACATAGCAATGAAGGCAAATTGCACATCAAGGAAGGATCATAGAAGAGAAGGCAATTGCAAGGCATTGGATGGGCTCAAAGATTGCTTCAGAGGTCCTTAGGATTTATTTTATAGCTTTATAGCATGTTAAAGAATAGAGAGTAGGTTTGAAGCTCAAACACACACGTTTTCACGCGTATGCCTTTTCCAAGTTTATTTCCTATAAAATATACAAAAATATTTTAACACTAATTCTTCTTCCTACAAATCTGTTTTTATGTTGTATATTGATTTCATGTTCAAAATAGTTTTGATCAAAATATTTTTCCTCAAAATTCCCTTTATATTTCAATTTTTGACCTGAGCCGGTCGACCGGCTATATACCACCAGTCGACCGGAGTTCTGGCAGAGTGCACGTATCCGTGTGCACGTCTGTCAGTCGACCGGTAGGCTACCGGTAGTCGACCGAAGTTTTTAGTTTGCTCTCTGGATCTGACCAGTCGACCGGTGGGCTACCGGCCTTCGACCGATAGTTCAACCTTTAGCTTTTCGGTCGACCGGCTGGCTACCGTTAGTCGACCGGTTATTTTTCAAAGTCTCAGTCAGGAGCAGTCGACTGTACCAGTCGACCGATAGTTCATAACGGTCAAATTTTTGAACTATCGGTCGACCGGGCCAGTCGACCGATATGGCCGTTGAACAGTAAACGGGCATATTTTTAATTCTGTTTTAACTTGTTTTTTTTGAAATTAAATATCCGTTGGAGGGTATATTTGGAACTAATTACTTCCTAATCTTCAGTAATTAATTCCTAAACCTAAACCCTAGCCCTCTCCTATAAATAGGGGTGTTGGGGAGAGTTTCTTTACAACATTTATTCAAGAGAAAATTCAAAAGTTTGGGATATTACAAAAGAGCTTGTTTCTTGTTTTTGTGCTGATATTTCTCATTCATTTTCAGAAGTGTTCTTGATATACTCTCTGAATTTGATTTTCTTTCTTCACTTACACAAGAGCTTCATTCCTTCTCAATATTCTCTAAGGACCTTTGTAAGGGAAGAGATATTTGAAAGAGAGAGTTTGTGATCTTTTGATTACTTAGAAATTGTATTGTGCTGAAATTGTAGGAGTTGGGTACTCCATTTGTAATTGATCTTTGTGATAGTGAAAGTAGCTAGAATCCTTCTGGGGAAGGCGGGAGTAGAGCTGGGTGCTCGAACCTCGATAACATATCCTTGTGTTTGCGATTGGTTTACTTTACTTGCTATTACTTCTTGCTATTGATTGTGACTTGCATCATTCACTTGCATTCATCTCTATAATTGTTGCTCATTGCTTCATATTTTAATTTGGCCCTTGATTAGCATTATCACCTATTCACCCCCCCCTCTAGGTGATTTTCATTCATGACTATGTGTCATGATCATTTTTGATCTTTATGGACCTTGAGTGTCGAATTTTGTGTATTTAGTATGTTTCATGATATACATGTGATTTGGTTTCATGTTTTGAAGGATCTTTAACTAGTTTTTCAAAAATTATCTTTAACTAGTTATTTATTCTTCATTTGGTAGTGTTTTCATAATAAAAATATTTTCAAATACTTATTTTTTGAAAACCCCTACCAACACCTTATGGGTGGACGGATGGCGAGTATGCCTTACAAGCCTTATTGAAAATCTTTTACTTGTGCATAAAAAGGGTGGTAGTTTATGAGTTATATACTTGATTTACATCATATTTTCAATTGGTATCTCAATTGATATTTTTTGTATATACTCATATTTCCTATATATGTATGCTTCACATTTCATATATTATCAATTTCTATTGATATTTTCATTTTCATACATATATATGATTTATTTGTGCTTGATTTTCATGATATTTACATGTTTAAAGCACAATGTATAGTTATGCTAAGCTTAATTCAAATTTTGGTTTTCAATCGGTATCTCAATTGATATTTTAATAAGCTTATGCATTATTTTTAAAATTGGTATTTTTATTGATATCAAAAATGTGCAATAATTTTCAATTGGTATCAATCTGATTCTATTTTTGGCTTAAAATTCAAAATTTGTAATGTTGATTTACACTTGGTATCTTAAAATTGGTATCTTAAAATTTGATTTACTAAGATATCTCAAAATTTTGTTTTAATGAGAAAATTATAAAAAAAAATGTTTTGATGTGTATTGCCTATATGCAAGGGGAGCTTAACATCTCTTCGACATATAGATTCATGTTGAGTGTATCTTATATTGAGGAGCTTGACAACTCTTCTTTATGCGATACACGTGTGTAGGGGGAGCTTCACATCTCCTCTTATGTATTGCATATTATGCGTTATGTGAGTTAGGGCTTGTCATCCCTTCTTCATGTAATGCATATATGTAGGGAAGTTAACTTAGCGTCTTCCTCTTCATGAATGTGTATCGCATATATCTCTATATTGATTTATTTGATTTCACCCCTTTTGTTGATTTTTTGTTTCTAACAAAAAGGGGGAGAACATTGTTTTGTATTTTACTTTAACCCCTTTGTTGATAATTGACAAAAAGGGGGAGAAGTATTTTAGATATATATGCATATTTTGAAAAAGATTTTTTGTTTATGCATATTGTTTTGCTTTGCAAATACGAGAAAAAGAATTTGATGTGTTTCATGCTTGTTTATGCATGATTATCTCCTTATATTTGCATACAAGTTTGGTTAGTTTATGTGCTTCATTGCCATATATTATTGTTTATTGTGATGCATGAGTTAAGGAGGAGCTTCTTTGAAGCTTTACTTTAATCCATGCATATATAACTCCATGAGTTTTGTCATCATCAAAAAGGGGGAGATTGTTGGCCCAAAGGCCCATCACTCTAGTTTTGATGATGATCAACTCATGTAGTTATAGTACTAATGATCTTGTGTTTAATTAGTCTCAGATTTATGATCAAGATCTTAGTTGGTGTTTAGCTTCAACAAATGATTTAAAGTCAAGTTTTGGAGCTAGCACGGTTTGATTCAAGAGCTTGTGCATCAAGACCACATCAAGTACTAAAGAGGAGTCTAGCTCGTTGGATCAAGTTTGAACCAAGTCAAGAAGATGAGAAGACTTCAAGTGAAGACCTTCAAGATCAAGACTTGTGTCTAGGTCTGTTTTTATAAAATTTTATTTTTGATTAAAATGTAAAGGATAGAATAGTTGGTGGATTTCTCAAGTATGCCATATACAAACACACTCTTGATTTAGACGTGTTTTCATAAAAGAATTTTTATTATTGGAAAAATACAAAAGAGTTTTTCTTTTTGAAAAATACCGGTTTTGTTTTTGGAGTTTATTATATACATGCCTTTAACCAAAACCATATTTAGTGCTTATTGTCAAAAACATAGATATTTCACCATGTATGTGTAGTGGATCATATCCATACACTCTATGCTTTAAAAGAGTTTAAAATATCTTATTTTTGTATTTGGAGAAGTTTTGGAAAAATAAGTTTTGAAAAACCAATTTGGAAAAATACGGTTTTTATTTTTAGCCAAAATTTCTAAGTTACAAAAATAGTTCAAATTGTTTGTAACATGTCTTGATTTTCCTCAAATATATTTGTTTATCAAAGTATTACACTGAAACTATTTTTGTAGATTTTTCGTGAATTTATGAGATTTATTGACAATTAAAAACTCAAGTTTTTAATCCTAAAAAATTGCCTGCCAGGCTCTGGCGGTCGACCGACCGGTCGACCAGACTAGGAGTCGGTCGACCGGAGAGGTCGACCGGACGTGCACACAAACGTGCACACAGCCATATCAGTTGGCCGGTCGACCGAGCGGTCGACCGACTGAAGGCAACCCACTCTCGGGTTGCCCCGGTCGACCGGCCAGAGAGCCGTTGCTCTCTGGTTCAGGGCCCGGTCGACCGGGCGGTCGACCGGAAGGCTCAATGGTCTGTTTTTTGACCGTTGGCCGGTCGACCGGCCGGTCGACCGGAAGGCCATTCTGGGCCTAGTCAGCTGCCAACGGGCAGATTGTTTTGGGGCCTATATAAACCCCATTTGAGAGCTGTTTTAGACAAGATTTTAAGTGAATTTTGAGCCAGTTTTTTCAACTCTAATAGGTGCTTATCTCTACTTGTTTAAGAGCCAAAATTGCCATATCAAAAGGAGAGATTTTCTAGAGTGTTTTTAAAAGTGATTCTTGAGTTTTCCTCCACCATTTCAATCCTAATTTTCTCACACAACACTTGAGCTATCCATTGCTATCTCTGCCTATAGGGATATTTGTTGTGAGAGAATTTTAGGTAATCAAAGTGTTGTGATTACCAAAGTTCTACTTTGTACTTTGAGGAGGCGGACTTGCGGGTTCGCGGTGTTCGAGTTCGCGTGTGAACTCTTTGTTTGAGGTGGAACCTCGGCGAGTTAGTGAGCTTGCGGTGTGTTCTTGCGGGAACAAGAGAGGGACTAGAGAGTCCAAAGAGCTTGTAGGTGTTGCGGCACCAAGTGATCCGGTGGGATCGATTTTAGTGGAAATCCTTCATCGTGTTGAAGGCGGGGACGTAGAGCAAGTGTGCTCGAATCTCGAAACAAATCTCCCGTGTTTGTGATTACTCTCTCTATCTCTTCTTGTCTATATCTTGCATGCTATTATTGTTTTATCTTTATATGCTTGATATATATTTGTGCTCATATTGTTATATGCTTGGGGTGTGTTGCTAACACTAGTATTCAACCAAGAGAGCCAACGCGGCACCTCAACTCTTATTTAGAGGAATCTTGAGGAGTTAGTCCAGAGCCCTTCATGGGGAATCCGGCTACACTCTTATATTATACGTGGTGTTTAGTTTAAGAAATTTTAATTTGCATAATAAGTTTTTAATTCCGCATTAATTGATCATTAGATTAGCCATCACCTTTTCACCCCTCTAGTGATTACAAGTGGTATCTGAGCCACGTGCTCTTGATTTGGGTCTAACAACCTAGAGTTAAAGATCCTCATTTTATAGCTAATCACAATATTTGTTCACATACCATGGATTTCATGTCACCTCCAACTTTTGACATTCTTAACATCCAAACTTGGAAGGTTAAGATGTCTATGTACCTCAAAGGCCTAGGCATTCATGTTTATCTTGCTACTATTAAAGATTCATATGTCAACAATAGCAAGTATATTGAGGCTAACTCAAAAGCCATTCATGCTTTGAAGAGTACCCTAAATAATGATTATTTATCTAGGGTTGCTAACATTGACTCGGCTTTTGTAGTTTGGAACACCATCATCTCCCTTGGCGAAAAAGAACAATATTATGCGTGGAGCGACTCGGATGTTGGAAGTGACGCTCCAACGTGTGCTACATGGTCCAAGGGGATAACCCCCTTGAGGTAAATACTGAATCCGAGGTAGAAGAAGATGTTGACATGTCTTATGATGAGCTTACTTCATTTGTCAACAACTACTTGAAAAATATGACATGCTCAAAAGGATAATAAGAAAATAAAAAATAAAATTGATTGCATGTTAAAAGAAAAGGATTCTTTTCAAACAAAATTTGAAAATGTTTTAAAAGAAAATGAGTCTTTTAAAAAAAAAAATTGCAAGCTTTGAAAAAGATAATGAAAGTTTGAAAAATGAAAATGTTTCCTTGCTTTCTAAATTGAATGATCTTTGTGAAGGAAACACTTCTTTGAAAAATAAAATTGTTTTGGTGGAAAACAAAAAGAAGTTGCTTTGAATGAAAACAACTCTTTAAAAAGAAAAATTGTTGAAAAGAAAAAGAAAATATTTCTAAAAAGAATAAGAAAAATGATTCTCATTCTCACCATGTTTTACACGCCACTATTAATTAAAATGAGATTAAAATTTTAAAAAATAAAATTGATGATTTAAGCTTATTTTTGAGCAAATGTGCTTTTAACCATTCTAGATTGGAGTCCTTATTTTCAAAGAAACAAACTTCACATATTCATGCACATCACCCACATCATGCATATGCATATTTTGCACGCCACGATCACACTCATATACATATGCATCCTAGAGTGTACAAGTGTACACATTGCGGCTGCAAAGGCCATTTAGCAAAGTTTTATTTTGATAAGATACATTATATTAATTCTGCTAAGAAAAATGTTTGGGTTCCATTAGATGCTAACCCCCGTGGACCCAAAAGAAAATGGGTACCAAAATCCCCACCTTGTGCTTTTGATGTAGGTGCAGGCTCTCACAAAACGTGAGAGTGTTGGTGCCTTGGTGGTGGTTGCACATGGACTTGATGGACACACATTTAATGCACTGCTATCAAGGAGGTTTGGTGGGACAACCACCATGTTTTGAAGATTTAGAGTATAGTTATTTGTTTTTAGTAACTATCTCTAAACTTCTACTTTAGTTTACATGCTTTTCATTAGCATGTTCATATTTTTAGGCTTCATGTGGTAAATACTAGTTTAAATGTAGTTTTTATCAAAATTGTATATATACATGTACAAGTAGTGAGCAACAAATTGATTCATATATGTTTGCACTTCATTGTTCATTTGTACTCACTATATGCACATGTATAGCCTAGTTTTGATGATTCTCTCATTCACACTTGTTTTGCCTATTTATATGCTTTACTTCATGTATATGTAGTGTGTATTCAAATCTAATAAATATACATGCATACCCCATGAGTCATTTGCCTTCATGCAATTTACATTATGCACTCTTTTTATATTTTGGGATATGTATGCATATTGTTAGGATTGGATAAATAATACATATACCTAGAAGTTTATTTTTAAAAAAAATAAATTTCATGTTTTCATGTTTTGATAAAAATAAGATTCATGCTTGTTTTGAGCTTCATTGATTATCTTCATGAAAAATGCTAATTACATGACTTTTATACACTCACACTTTATTTGTTTATTCATGACTATGTGTCATGATCATTTTGAGCTTTATGGACCTTGAGTGTCGAATTTTGTGTATTTAGTATGTTTCATGATATACATGTGATTTTGGTTTCATGTTTTAAAGGATCTTTAACTAGTTTTTCAAAAATTATTTTAACTAGTTATTTATTCTTCATTTGGTAGTGTTTTCACAATAAAAATATTTTCAAGCACTTATTTTTGAAAACCCCTACCAACACCTTATGGGTAGACGGATGGGCAAGTTTGCCTTGCAAGCCTTATTGAAAATCTTTTACCTTGTGCATAAAAAGGGTGGTAGTTTATGAGTTATATACTTGATTTACATCATATTTTCAATTGGTATCTCAATTGATATTTTTTGTATATACTCATATTTCCTATATATGTATGCTTCACATTTCATATAATATCAATTTCTATTGATATTTTCATTTTCATATATATATATATATATATATATATATATATATATATATATATATATATATATATATATATATATATATGATTTATTTGTGCTTGATTTTCATGATATTTACATGTTTAAAGCATAATGTATAGTTATGCTAAGCTTAATTCTAATTTTGGTTTTCAATTGGTATCTCAATTGATATTTTAATAAGCTTATGCATTATTTTTTAAAATTGGTATTTTTATTGATATCAAAAATGTGCAATAATTTTCAATTGGTATCAATCTGATTCTATTTTTGGTTTAAAATTCAAAATTTGTAATGTTGATTTACACTTGGTATCTTAAAATTGGTATCTTAAAATTTGATTTACTAAGATATCTCAAAATTTTGTTTTAATGAGAAAATTATAAAAAAATGTTTTGATGTGTATTGCCTATATGCAAGGGGAGCTTAACATCTCTTCGACATATAGATTTATGTTGAGTGTATCTTATATTGAGGAGCTTGACAACTCTTCTTTATGCGATACACGTGTGTAGGGGGAGCTTCACATCTCCTCTTATGCATTGCATATTATGCGTTATGTGAGTTAGGGCTTGTCATCCCTTCTTCATGTAATGCATATATGTAGGGAAGTTAACTTAGCGTCTTCCTCTTCATGAATGTATATCGCATATATCTCTTTATTGATTTGTTTGATTTGACCCCTTTTGTTGACTTTTTGTTTCTAACAAAAAGGGAGAGAACATTATTTTGTATTTTACTTTAACTCCTTTGTTGATGATTGACAAAAAGGGGGAGAAATATTTTAGATATATATGCATGTTTGGAAAAGTATTTCTTGTTTATGCATATTATTTTGTTTTGCAAATACGAGAAAAAGAATTTGATGTGTTTCATGCTTGTTTATGCTGTTTATCTCCTTATATTTGCATACATATTTGGTTAG
This sequence comes from Agave tequilana, assembly GCA_038442645.1. Lineage (NCBI taxonomy): Eukaryota > Viridiplantae > Streptophyta > Magnoliopsida > Asparagales > Asparagaceae > Agave > Agave tequilana. The sequence continues at coordinate 144,064 of JAVJIF010010452.1, read as the reverse complement.
TTTATGTGCTTCATTGCCATATATTATTGTTTATTGTGATGCATGAGTTAAGGGGGAGCTTCTTTGAAGCTTTACTTTAATCCATGCATATATAACTCCATGAGTTTTGTCATCATCAAAAAGGGGGAGATTGTTGGCCCAAAGGCCCATCACTCTAGTTTTGGTGATGATCAACTCATGTAGTTATAGTACTAATGATCTTGTGTTTAATTAATCTCAGATTTAGGATCAAGATCTTAGTTGGTGTTTAGCTTCAATAAAGGATTTAAAGTCAAGTTTTGGAGCTAGCACGGTTTGATTCAAGAGCTTGTGCATCAAGACCACATAAAGTATTCAAGAGGAGTCTAGCTCATTGGATCAAGTTTGGACCAAGTCAAGAAGATGAGAAGACTTCAAGTGAAGACCTTCATGATCAAGACTTGTGTCTATATTTGTTTTATAAAATTTTGTTTTTAGATTAAAATGTAAAGGTTAGAATAGTTGGTGGATTGATCAAGTATACCATATACACACACACACTCTTGATTTAGATGTGTTTTCATAAAAGAATTTTTATTATTGAAAAAATACAAAAGAGTTTTTCTTTTTGAAAAATACCGGTTTGGTTTTTGGAGTTTATTATATACATGTCTTTAACCAAAACCATATTTAGTGCTTATTGTCAAAAACATAGATATTTCACCATGTACATATAGTGGATCATATCCATACACTCTATGCTTTAAAAGAGTTTAAAATATCTTGTTTTGTATTTGGACAAGTTTTGGAAAAATAAGTTTTGAAAAACCAATTTGGAAAAATACAGTTTTTGTTTTTAGCCAAAATTTCTAAGTTACAAATATAGTTCAAATTGTTTGTAACATGTCTTGATTTTTCTCAAACATGTTTGTTTATCAAAGTATTATACTGAAACTATTTTTGTAGATTTTTCGTGAATTTATGGGATTTATTTGACAATTAATAACCCAAGTTTTTAATCCTAAAAATTGCCTGCCAGGCTCTGGCGGTCGACCGACCGGTCGACCGGACCAGGAGCCGGTCGACCGGACGTTCACACAAATGTGCACACAGCCATATCAGTTGGCCGGTCGACCGAGCGGTCGACCAACTGAAGGCAACCCACTCTCCCCCGGTCGACCGGGCGGTCGACCGGCCAGAGAGCCGTTGCTCTCTAGTTCAGGGCCTGGTCGACTGGGCGGTCAACCGGAAGGCTCAACGGTCAGTTTTTTGACCGTTGGCCGTCGACCGGAAGGCCATTCTGGGCCTAGTCAGCTGCCAACGGGCAGATTCTTTTGGGGCCTATATAAACCCCATTTGAGAGCTGTTTTAGACAAGATTTTAGGTGAATTTTGAGCCAGTTTTTCCAACTCTATTAGGTGCTTTTCTCCACTTGTTTAAGAGCCAAAATTACCATATCAAAAGGAGAGATTCTTGAGTTTCCTCCACCATTTCAATCCTAGTTTTCTCACACAACACTTGAGCTATCCATTGCTATCTCTACCTATAGGGATATTTATTGTGAGAGGATTTTAGGTGATCAAAGTGTTGTGATCACCAAAGTTCTACTTTGTACTTTGAGGAGGCGGACTTGCGGGTTCGTGGTGTTTCGAGTTCGCGTGTGAACTCTTTGTTTGAGGTGGGGCCTCGGCGAGCTAGTGAGCTTGCGGTGTGTTCTTGCGGGAACAAGAGAGGGACTAGAGAGTCCAAAGAGCTTGTAGGTGTTGCGGCATCAAGTGATCCGGTAGGATTGATTTTAGTGAAAATCGTTCATAGTATTGAAGGCGGGGAGGTAGAGCAAGTGTGCTCGAACCTCGAAACAAATCTTCCGTGTTGCGATTGCTCTCTATCTCTTCTTGTCTATATCTTGCATGCTATTATTATTTTATCTTTATATGCTTGATATATATTTGTGCTCATATTGTTATATGCTTGGGGATTGTTTGCTAACACTAGTATTCAACCAAGAGAGCCAACGCGGCACCTCAACTCTTATTTAGAGGAATCTTGAGGAGTTAATCCAGAGTCCTTCATGGGGAATCCGGCTACACTCTTGTGTTATATGTGGTGTTTAGTTTAAGAAGTTTTAATTTGCATAATAAGTTTTTAATTCCGCATTAATTGATCATTAGATTAGCCATCACCTATTCACCCCCCTCTAGGTGATTACATGAACTTCAGTAACCTATTCTCAATCATATATTATTTTGTACTTAATGTTGAGTTGATTGGTTGTTAGCTATGCATGTATTTTTAAAAACTTTCTTTATATTTTCAAAAAGATTTATATGCCTAGTTCTTTTGGTAGATTCATGTTTTTATATGCTTTAAGTTAAAACATATATTGATTTATATGTTTATATCATATGTTGATATACAAATCTTGTTAAAACTTGTGTTATACGTATACAATTCTTGAGATACACGCGTTCTTAATATTATACATGTTTTATTTTATTTGTGTACTCATTTTATATTTGACTGTACATTGTATGTCCTAGTTTTCATGATTCTTGCATAATTATATGATATGTCATATTTTAAAAAAAAAGAATATCATTTGAGTTTTTATTTTAAGCCTTATTAATTTATTTTCATGAATACATTATTCACATGATTATTGTGCACTCACCTTTGTGTTTACCATGATTTTATTTTCATGAGCTCATATATGTGCTTCATAGATTTCTAAGTGTCAATTCTCGTGTAATTTAGCATGTTTTCATGAAATAAAGTATGTTATGTTTCTTACTTGAAGGATTCCGTACTAGTTTTTAAAATTACCTTAAAACTAGTTTCTTATTCTTTAATTGGCATAGTTTTCAACCTATACTATATTATTTTCATAAGTTATTTTGAAAACTTCTTCCCTATCAAGGGCGGTTGGTTGAGCGACCATGCCTAGTATGCTTTTATTGAATATTCTTTTAATTATGTGCATGATAGGGTGGTAGTCATGAGTTATACACATACTTATCATGAAAATTAATTTTTGTACACTCATACTTGTTTTATATAAATGTTTGCATCATATTTCAATTGGTATTTTCATTGACATACATACATATATATGATTGATTGGCTTGTTTTACATTGGCCATACATATGTTATAGCACAAATTGATTTCATGCTAAGCTTGATCTTACTTCAAATATATTTGCTTTTATCTCGAACAAACTTACGCATTAGTTTTGTGATCATTTCAAAAAGGGAGAAAAATGCTTTAACTTAAAATGATTTTATGTTTATAACTATAAGATAATATTTATTTTAATCTACAAGTGGTAATCTACAGGTGGTATTCACAAGTGGTATCTACAAGTGGTTATCTACTATTATATTTTCTATCAGTTTGTCAAATTTTTTCTTTTGGTATCAAAACTTATTTTGTTGATTAGTGATATTAAAATTTGTTTTAATCGATTTTCAAAATTTGTTTTACATGTATTGTTTATATGTAAGGGGAGCTTAACATCTCTCCTATATATAAATTCATGATGAGTGTAGTACAGAAAGAAGAGCTTGACCTCTTTTCTTTATGTGGTACACGCGTGTAGGGGGAGCTTAATATCTCCATCTATATATTATATATTATGCTTATATGGGTTAGAGTTTATTCATCTCTTTCTTCATGTAATGCATGTATGCAGGAGGAGTTCCTTATAGTCTCTCCTCTTTATGGATTTATATCGCATATATATTTTTCTTGATCTCTTTTACCCTTTTATTGATGAATTGACAAGAAAGGGGAGAAAGATTAGTTTATATATGCATGATATATTTTTATTTATACATATATTTTTATGTTTGCTTATGAGCTTTATTTAATATCTATATGTTTTATTGTTATGCATGAGTTAAGGGGGAGCTTCTACGAAACTTATCTTTAATCCATGCATATATAACTCCATGAGTTTTCTCATCATCAAAAAAGGGGAGATTATTGTTGTTGGCCCAAAGGCCTTCCACCCTAGTTTTGATGATGATTAACTCATGTAGTTATGTTTACTAATAATCTTGTGGTGTTTAAGTTTCAGATTCATTAACCAAGATATTAGTTGATGATTAGCTTCAACAAGGAGTTTAGAAGCTTTTCATGGTGATTCCAGGGCCAAAGCATCAAGATCATACCTTGCCTAGCTCATGGATCACGGTGTTTGTGGATCGAGTCGCCTTGAAGATGAAGATCGTCAAGAAGACTTAGGTATCCATAGTTTAGTGTGTTTTAGATCCATTTGTAAAGCTTAGTATAGTTGATATGCTCAAGTGCACAACACACACGTTTTTCATGTTTTGGAATTGGTTTTCATGAGTAGTAGATCAAAACAAGTTTAATTGATATATGTATAGTTGTTTCTATACATACATGCTTACATGACTAATACAAACTTATTTTGACTATCCTATTCATGTTTTGAAAAAATCAAGTTTGATAAAAATACAAGTGTTGGTTTTGATAAAATTTGCAAGACTCAAAAATGAATTGATGTGATTGATATATGTCTTGAAATTTTTATCACTTGTTTGTGTTTCAATATAAAATGTTAAAACAAGTTTTGTGGATTTTTAGAAGACTTAAAAGATTTTTCAAAATATTTTTAAACTATTTTTCTGACCCAGTTTTCTGTTCCAGGCTTCAACCAGTCGACTAAGTCAGTTTAGTAGTCGACTTGGGATGAAGTCGGTCGACCGGGCCGGTCGACCGACGTGCACAGATCTATGCACGTTTGGCAGACTTTAGACGGTCGACCAGGTCTGAGAGCAGAGCTCTCTGTTTGTTTGGGTCGACCGTGCCGGTCGACCGTGGTTGCCCAACGGTCACATTTCTGACCGTTGGCGGTCGACCGGGCCGGTCGACCGTTAGCCTGTCAGGCTGCCAGCTCAGCCTAACGGCTAGTTTTCTGTTTGGGCTATAAATACCCCAACTCTTGGGGGTTTTAGCTAAGATTTTTAGAGCTAAAAATTCCTGACTTCTTCAGTGTTTTAAACAAGTTTTGAAAAGAGTTTTTGTGCTAAAAAGATTTCATCTTTATTGTTTTGGGTTTTTGAAAAATCAAAGAAAATAGGAATTTGGGATATTTGTATTGGTTTTCATTCTCTATCTTTTACAAGAGTTTTCCCAAGTATTTTCTTTGTTGCTTGTTTCCAAAAACACCTTGATTTTCACACTTGAGCTATCTTCTATCCTAATCTATTTAGGATCTTTGTTTTGTGGAAAAGAGAGAAAAAGAGAAGTGTTTGAGGTTAAGCCTCTAGGTTGTAAACCCTCCTTATTTGTGTATCCCTCTTTGGTAGAGGTTGATCGGAGTGGTATTGGTTTGGATCCCTCTTTGGTAGAGGTGATTGTGTTGTTGCATCGGCTACGGGCCTACCCCTCGGTTGTGAGGTGGTTGTTTGAGAGAGGAGTTCGGTACTCCATTGTTGTAAAAATCCTTCTCGGTGAAGGTTCCCTCGGTAGGAGTCCTCGGTGGACGTTATAGTGGATTGGAAATCCTACACGGTGGTGTAGGCGGGGATGTAGAGCAAGGTGCTCGAACCTCGAAACATATCTTGTTGTTAGCGTTTGATCCACTTGTCTCTCTAACTCTCTCTCTCATTTATTTGTGCAAAGCATTATACTTCATTCATATCATATATTGCTTGTTGTGCCTTGCATATTTCATATTGCTATATCTTGTATATGCTTGGTTGTTTGTGTGTGCCTCACTTGTACTTAATCAACAAGAGCTTCACATAGCACCTCAACCCATTCAAGGGGAATCAAGAGGAGTTAGTCCAAAGCCCTTCACGGGGAATTCGGCTATACTTGTTGATTGTATTAAGTGTGTTGTAATAATTTGCATTAGCTTCCGCATTTAGCGCATTTAGTTCATAGATTAGCACTTACACCTATTCACCCCCCCTCTAGGTATTTTTCAATTGGTATCAGAGCTAGTGCTCCTGATACTTAGGCTTAACATCCTAGGAGTGAGATCCATTTGGTTGCTAATCTATTTGTTTGCATTTGCTTGTTTGCACACTCATATAGTTTGCCATGGACTTCATGACCCCACCTAGCTTTGATCCTTCCAATATTGTTGTTTGGAAGTATAGGATGTCCATGTACCTAAAGACCCTAGGTTTGCATGTCTTTCTTGCGGCCACCAAGAAATGCTATCTGGAGATCGCAATCATATAGGGGCCAATGCACAAGCCCCAGAGGCCATTAGAAGCACATTATCTAAAGATTATCTTATAAGTGTTTCTAACCTTGATTCTGCTTTTACAGTGTGGAACAAGTTGACAACAACCACCACCTCCGAGCTTAAATTGCCTATCCAACAAGAAGAGGAATCTAGTGGAGATGAATCCGAGCCGCAACAATGCTATACGGTCCAAGGGAATGACTCCCTTGAGATACATTCGGAATCTCAACTAGATAATGATGATTGTGCTAGTTCTTCAAATGATTATGTTGATCCCCATGCTTTAAATGAAGAACTCTCTATTATGTGTGAAAAACTTATTGAAAAATATAATATTTTGAAAAAGAAAAGTCTAGACATTAATAATGAAAATAAAAATTTGATTTCTAGACTTGATGTTGTTTTGCAAGAGAAGGATGAGATTGCTAATGAAAGGGACTCATTAAAATCTCAACTTAATCTTACTTTAAATGAAAATAAAATTTTGAAAAATAAAAATGATTGTGAAGATGTTTTGAAGAAAAATGAATCTTTAACTTCAAAACTTGATTTTGTTTTAAAAAGTAACCATTCCTTGAAAAATGAAATTGAATTTATTTCAAAAGAATTAGAAATTTGTTTAAAGAAAAATAGATCTTTGAAAAATGATTTAGATTCTTATGTTTGCCATGTTAGGGTAGTATCACACACTTCACCTATTGCAAGCAACACTTCTTCTTTAATTAACAATGATATATCCATACTTAAGAAGAGTGTAGATTGTTTGGGCTCCACTTTGAGCCAATGTGTTGTGGGACATACACGATTGGAATCTTTGTTTCGAAAGAAACAAGTTCCACCTATGCATGCACACCCATCACGGCATACACATGCTCATCACGGACACTCTCATCACATGTATGCTATGTGTACACTTGTACACATTGTGGACGTAAGGGCCACCTTGCTAAATTTTGTTATGATAGAATACATACTTCTAATTTAGCAAAGAAATTTGTTTGGGTTAGAGAAGGGACTAACCCCCATGGACCCAATAAGATGTGGGTACCAAAAGACCACCCCTCGAGTTTTTGATGTAGGTGTGGGCTCTCACATGACGTGAGAGTAGCCGTACCTTGGAGTGGATGCGTTCCGTACTTAAAGGATATCAATTGGATGCATCACTTTCAAGGGAAGTTTGGTGGAGAGGACCACCATGTTTTGGAGACAAGGAGAGTTGCTTCTTCGGTTTTGGTAACAATCCTTACTCCCATTTAATATTTACATGCTTTCATAATTAAATTTATAGCATGTTTTGATGTTTAGTGATTAGTATGAAAATGCCATGTTAATTAGATTCTTGATACACATGTATAGTATTTGAGACACCCATGTTTAATATGGATTATTATTTTGTGTTCTCGTATTTGACTAGCTATCATGTACATCATAAATCTAATAACATGTGGATATTCATAATAATCATGTTTATGTTTATCATATTTACAAGACTAGTATAAATCCTAGTCTAAATGATTTGTGTTTTGTTTTTATGCTTTATGCCTTGATTACATGTTTAGATGTTAGTTTTCATTAAAACTAGAAGATTTATACTTGTGCATATAGTGGGCCACAAATAAATCTATATATGTTTGAGCTTGAATGCTTATTTGAACCATTAGATGTGCTAGTATAATCTAGTTTTGATGATTCATACATTTTAGACTTGTATTCATATTTTTTGATTTGTTTTATGATTGTGTGTTTCATTTCATGTATATATCTATTTTGCCAAACTTTAAGATATACATGTATACCCCTTGAGTCATTTGCCTTTCATGCAAATTTATACATATGGACTCAATCGTGTTTAGGATATGTATGTATACTTTTTGTGTTGACAATTCATACATATGCCTTGAAATGAAATTTGTTTTGGTGAAAATTTAGTTTTTTCTTGATTTCGTGTTTATTTGTTTAACTTCATGTATATGTCTATTTTTATCCAAATTATTGTTATACATATACATCCTTTTGAGCCACGTGCCTTCATGCATATATAATTTGTGGACTCGTTGTGTTTGGATATGTATGTATACTTTAATTTGTATAGGACATACATATACCGTGAAGATTAAATAAGTTTTGATGATTTTCATGTTTTCGTGTTTCAAGGAATTTTGAGCTTAATTGGAAATTTCATAATGCCATGTCACACATTACTAGTACACTCACCATTTTTAAAATATTTCTCATGAGTATGTTTTCATGAGCTTGTATGGACTTTATTGAATATTGAGTGTTTTAAGTGCTATGTGATTTACATGCGTTTTATAAAAATTATTTTTAGTTTATTCCTTGCTTGAAGGATTTCGTACTAGTTAACAAAATTTTTTCCATAACTAGTTCGTATTCTTCACTTTGGTAGAGTTTTTCAAACGTACCTTATTTTCAAACCTAATTTTGAAAACCCCTACCATCAATGGGAGGATGGATGGGAGATCATGTTCATGTATGCCTTATATTGAAAATCATTTAAAAAACTTGAACCATGATTAGGAGGTATAGTAATATGATGTATACACTTGAACTTATTGTTATGTCAATTGGTATCATTGAACTCTTTCAATTGGTATCATTTTGATCTTTTTGTATACTCATATGATTATTGTGTATGTATATTTTCAATTTGTATCATCATTAGTGTTTGGTACTCATTCTATTTCATACACATATACTTAGTTTTATTTGTGCTCAAGATATAAATTTGCACAAATCTTGTTTATGCTAGAGCTTGAGCTTCAACTTTATTTCAATTGATTTAGTTTTCAATTGGTATCTTATTACAAGCCTACGCATAGTTTTTTGTTGGTATTTCATAAAGGGGGAGAAAATTCGATTTTCATATTTCAATTGGTATTTGTATTCCCACTCCCTACTTTATGATAGAAAATAGTCATTTCAATTGTTTATTTGGCTTAAAAAAATATATACTATCTTTTGATATCAAGATGTCTTGTGTTTTAAATTGGTATCTAAAATTTTTTTTTTAAAGTAAAATACAAAAGTTTTGATTTATATTGACTATATGCAAGGAGAGCTTAACATCTCTTCTACATATAGATTCATGTTGAGTGTATCTTATATTGAGGAGCTTAACATCTCTTCTTTATGTGGTACACGTGTGTAGGGGGAGCTTCACATCTCCTCTTATGCATTACATAATGTGTGTTATGTGAATTAGGGCTTAACATCCCTCCTTCATGTAATGCATATGTGTAGGGAAGCTAACTTAGCGTCTTCCTCTTCATGAATGTATATAGCATATAACATTTATTGATCTTTGTTTACTTTCAATTGGTATCAAGATGCTTCATTGACATATTTTCAATTGATAGCCAAATTGATTGTCACCCCTTATTGACCTGTTTTTGTTTTTAAACAAAAAGGGGGAGAACATTACTTTTTATTGTTTTGATTGACAGAAAGGGGGAGAAAGATTTTTACCCCTCATTTATTGTTTTGATTGTTTACCCCTTTGTTGTTGATTGACAAAAAGGGGGAGAATAATTTGTGTTATATATGCATACTTATGTTTTTGCATATATTAAGTTTTATTGGTATGTAGAGCATCTAGTGTTTTTGTTAATATTTTATTAATTTAATTGATATCTAGAGCTTCTAGAACATGTTTATGTGTTTTATGCATGTTGATGCATACATGTTTATGTACATTCATTGCATATCTTTTGTTTATTTGTTTATGCATGAGTTAAGGGGGAGCTTCTTTGAAGCTTGACTTTAATCCATGCATATATAACTCCATGAGTTTTGTCATCATCAAAAAGGGGGAGATTGTTGGCCCAAAGGCCTTCCACCCTAGTTTTGATGATGATTAACTCATGTAGTTATGTTTACTAATAATCTTGTGGTGTTTAAGTTTCAGATTCATTAACCAAGATATTAGTTGATGATTAGCTTCAACAAGGAGTTTAGAAGCTTTTCATGGTGATTCCAGGGCCAAAGCATCAAGATCATACCTTGCCTAGCTCATGGATCACGGTGTTTGTGGATCGAGTCGCCTTGAAGATGAAGATCGTCAAGAAGACTTAGGTATCCATAGTTTAGTGTGTTTTAGATCCATTTGTAAAGCTTAGTATAGTTGATATGCTCAAGTGCACAACACACACGTTTTTCATGTTTTGGAATTGATTTTCATGAGTAGTAGATCAAAACAAGTTTAATTGATATATGTATAGTTGTTTCTATACATACATGCTTACATGACTAATACAAACTTATTTTGACTATCCTATTCATGTTTTGGAAAAATCAAGTTTGATAAAAATACAAGTGTTGGTTTTGATAAAATTTGCAAGACTTAAAAATGAATTGATGTGATTGATATATGTCTTGAAATTTTTATCACTTGTTTGTGTTTCAATATAAAATGTTAAAACAAGTTTTGTGGATTTTTAGAAGACTTAAAAGATTTTTCAAAATATTTTTAAACTATTTTTCTGACCCAGTTTTCTGTTCCAGGCTTCAACCAGTCGACTAAGTCAGTTTAGTAGTCGACTTGGGATGAAGTCGGTCGACCGGGCCGGTCGACCGACGTGCACAGATCTGTGCACGTTTGGCAGACTTTGGACGGTCGACCGGGTCTGAGAGCAGAGCTCTCTGTTTGTTTGGGTCGACCGTGCCGGTCGACCGTGGTTGCCCAACGGTCACATTTCTGACCGTTGGCGGTCGACCGGGCCGGTCGACCGTTAGCCTGTCAGGCTGCCAGCTCAGCCTAACGGCTAGTTTCTGTTTGGGCTATAAATACCCCAACTCTTGGGGTTTTAGCTAAGATTTTTAGAGCTAAAAATTCCTGACTTCTTAAGTGTTTTAAACAAGTTTTGAAAAGAGTTTTTGTGCTAAAAAGATTTCATCTTTATTGTTTTGGGTTTTTGGAAAATCAAAGAAAATAGGAATTTGGGATATTTGTATTGGTTTTCATTCTCTATCTTTTACAAGAGTTTTCCCAAGTATTTTATTTGTTTCTTGTTTCCAAAAACACTTTGATTTCCACACTTGAGCTATCTTCTATCCTAATCTATTTAGGATCTTTGTTTTGTGGAAAAGAGAGAAAAAGAGAAGTGTTTGAGGTTAAGCCTCTAAGTTGTAAACCCTCCTTATTTGTGTATCCCTCCTTGGTAGAGGTTGATCGGAGTGGTATTGGTTTGGATCCCTCTTCGGTAGAGGTGATTGTGTTGTTGCATCGGCTACGGGCCTACCCCTCGGTTGTGAGGTGGTTGTTTGAGAGAGGAGTTCGGTACTCCATTGTTGTAAAAATCCTTCTCGATGAAGGTTCCCTCGGTGGGAGTCCTCGGTGGACGTTATAGTGGATTGAAAATCCTACACGGTGGTGTAGGCGGGGATGTAGAGCAAGGTGCTCGAACCTCGAAACATATCTTGTTGTTAGCGTTTGATCCACTTGTCTCTCTAACTCTCTCTCTCATTTATTTGTGCAAAGCATCATACTTCATTCATATCATATATTGCTTGTTGTGCCTTGCATATTTCATATTGCTATATCTTGTATATGCTTGGTTGTTTGTGTGTGCCTCACTTGTACTTAATCAACAAGAGCTTCACATAGCACCTCAACCCATTCAAGGGGAATCAAGAGGAGTTAGTCCAGAGCCCTTCACGGGGAATTCGGCTACACTTGTTGATTGTATTAAGTGTGTTGCAATAATTTGCATTAGCTTCCACATTTAGCGCATTTAGTTCATAGATTAGCACTTACGCCTATTCACCCCCCCTCTAGGTGTTTTTCAATTGTGCCAAAGGCCGATCACTCTAGTTTTGATGATGTTTAACTCATGTAGTTATAGTACTAATGATCTTGTGTTTATTAAGTTCAGATATTCAATCAAGATCTTAGTCGGTGTTTAGCTTCAACAAAAAATTCAAAGTCATATTTTGAAGCTATCACTTGTGATTCAAGAGTTCGCGTTGAAGATCGCATCAAGTACTCAAAGAGGAGTCTATCTCAAGGTTCAAGTTTGGATCAAGTCGAATGGAGAAGAAGATTTTCAAGAGAAGATTTTAAAGAAGACTTGAGTCTAACTTTGTAAGTTTAAAATTTTTGTTTTAGGATAAAATATAAATGATAGATTAGTTGTAGATTGCTCAACCTCATTTACACGCATACAAAAAATATTTATGATATCTTTCATTTTAAGAGTTTTAGCTTTCCGTGTAACAGTTTTGGTTTTGAGTTTCAAAGAATACATCTTTCGGTTTCATGAATAAATTTCATCAAAATAAGTTTACATGGTTTATATGTGTATTGCATTTCATTCATATACATTGTTACTTCACATTATTTAGATAACTTATTTTGATAAGTTTATATCCTGTGTTTAAGTTATATTATTGTCAAAACTTATTTTGGAGCTTACTATCAAAAACAAGTATATTTCATTTACGTTGTGTATTGAATTCTATCCATGCATACTATGCTTCAAGCGTGTTTTAATATCTTGTTTTGTATTTGTACAAGTTTTGGAAAGATCGGTTTTCCATTTAGAAAGTCTATTTTCAAAAATACCAGTTTTGGTTTAATTTTAAGTTTCTTTACCTCAAAAATAATTCACATGTTTGTAATATATGTTGATTTTTCATCATACATATTTATGCTATAGAGTATTTCAATGAACTTATTTTTGTGAAATTTATGGAGATTTTATGGTATTTAAAAGGTATTTAAAAAGATGCTTAAAAATGTATTCTGGAGATGCTTGCGGTCGACCGAAGGCAGGCTCGGTCGATCGAGCAGTCGACCGACGTGCACAAGTGCACAAGCCCATTGAGCAGTCGACCGACCGGTCGACCGACTAGCTCTATCAAACTCTCGAGTAGAGGTCGGTCGACCGAGCGATCAACCGTCAAGAGAAGAGTCCTTCTCTGTTTTGGGGGCGGTCGACCGGCTACCCCAATGGTCAGAAATTTAACAATTGGTCGGTCGACCGGCCGGTCGACCGACAGGCCATTCGGCCCGCAACGGCTAATTTTTGAAAACCTATAAATTGGGGTTTTTTAGGCCAGTTTCTATAAGATTTACACAAGTTTTTAGAGTTAGTTTTCTTATCTTCCACAGAGTTTTCTCTCCAAGTTTTTGAGCTTAACTTTCATATCAAAAGGAGAGTTTATCAAGTTTCTCTTGACTTTTACAAAAGAATTTTCTTGAGTTTTTCATCTCCACATCTATCTTATTTTTCTCACACAAACTTGAGCTATCCATTGCTATATCTATCCTATAGGGATCTTTGTATGTGAGAGTGTTTTTTTGCGATAAAAAAGTGATCACAATGTGTTCTAGTTTGTATTGAGAAGGAGTTAGAGGTTGCAACCTCGGCGAACTTGCGTGTTTGTGTTGTGTTGTTCTTGCAAGGGCAAGCGAGGGACTTGAGAGTCCAAGAGTTCTTGAGAAAGCTCGTTGTAGGTGTTGCGACCCCGAGTGATCTTGTGGGATCATTTTTAGTGAAAATCCTTCATTACGGTGAAGACGGGGACGTAGAGCAAGTGGCTTGAACCTTGAAACAATTCTTCCATATTTATGATTGCTCATCTCTCTCTACTCACTTGTATTTAATATCTTGCATGTTCATATTATTGTTATACTTATATGCTTGATATTTACATGTGCTAAATTGATATACTTGCTTGGGTTGTTTGATATCTAGCATAGTTGCTATTGCTCATTCTCTACAGGCTTAATATTGATTTGTGTGTTCACACTAGTATTAAACCAAGAGAGATATAATAGCATCTCAAATCTTAGTCTAAAAGAATCTTGAGGAGAAGTCCAGAGCCCTTCACCGGGAATTCAGCTTCACTCTTTAGTTATACATTGTGTGATAGTTTAGTTTGCATAATAAGCCTTTAATTCCATATTATTTGTCATTAGATTAGCGAATCACCTATTCACCCCCTAGGTGACCCACAGGTAGAGCTCAGAGATTTTGTAGTACCTGATATTTCTCAAGATTATTTTGAGATCGTCACCCTTTTCAATTCATAAGTATCTTTATTATTTATTTTCCCCCCCTTATTTATCCTTGTTTCCATATTTATTATGATCAGTGATCCCTTTTGCAAGAATTATTATACTTGTTTAAGCCAGAATTATTGTGTATACTGTGTTTATTCCATGTACTGAGGCTTAGCATCCATATGTGAGGGTATATTCGCCCTGCGTATACACGCACCATAGTGTCTCCGTATCAGCAAGATCGGGGCATTACGGATTGGATCAGAGCCTAGATTTACACCTAATATGGATAACCACCTATATGAATAGTCGGGTTCTTACCAAAAATACAATTAGTTATCAGATTAGAACAAATCTGTGCCTGAATTTTGGAATTTCAGCTATGAGTTCAAGAATATCTCCGTTGAAATTCCGTTCCTTGACTCTTAATATTCTTTAAATTTTCATTATCATTCCGAATATTCTTATTTCTAATCACTTCTTTTCATAATCATGATTCTTTTTCTTTTATTTTGATATCTGATGCTAGTCACCCAGTCTCGAGTTTTATAGATATCAGCGTGGTGCAGCAGAAGAATCGTAGGCCCATAACATTCAGGCTCCAAGGTTGTAAATTTGGTTCTGCCATCTGATCTCAAATTTTGAGGACGAAATTTTTTAAGGTAGGGAGTGTTCCTCAGGAAAAATTGGAGAATGTGAATCGTAAAATTTCCTTAAATTAATGAAAGATTATAACAATCTCAAAAATTCTAATTACAAGAGAGAGAAGATATTCAAGCTCAAATCTTCTCTTTATTTAAGGCTAGGTTCTTTGCGTAGCGGTGAAAAGTGAATCTTGTTTTTCGTTGATCGGGTGAACGTCAGTGCTCTTGGGAAATCTTGGACGGAGTAGCGCAGCTCCTATCCAATGAAATCTCAAAGAGACTTAAGGCAAAAACTTGTACTCAGCAAGTTGGTAGAAGAGTTTGACTCTTTTTCAGGGCTCCTCAGCTGAAAATCTTGATGAAATTTGATCTAAAATTCTCTCTTCCTTCCCTTAGTTCAACTGACCAAAATTTTGACCCCTATTCAATAGCAGACTGAGCTATTTATAGGGATTTTAGTGGTAAACTGTTCCCTAAAAACTCTCCATAATGGGAGTTAACTCTCCTCATTGCGTGCAGTACTTGATCCAGTAATGAGGGCAGTTATAATTGAGACGTGGAACTCAGTTGTAGTTGAAATGCAGGCTTCGAGCTCTGCGTTTAGCCATTGAGATGCTGTTGGACGCGGGCCTCAAGCTTTCCTAGACGCGGGTTTCGAGCCTCACGTCGAGCTCGCTGGGACGCGGGCTTCGAGCTTCACGTTTTGACACTGCGGTGAAGTTGAGACATGGGCTTCGAGCTCTGCGTCTTGGCATTGCAGTGAAGCTAGGATGCGGGCTTCAAACCTCGCGTTTTGACACTGCAGTAATGTTGAGATGCGGGCTTCGAGCTCTGCGTCTTCGCATTGCAGTGAAGCTGGGAACGCGGGCTTCGAACCTCGCGTTTTGACACTGCAATGATGTTGAGACGCGGGCTTCGAGCTCTGCGTCTTAGCATTGCAGTGAAGCTGGGGACACGGGCCTTGAACCTAGCGTTTTGAATTGCACGAGTGGCTCTGATTAGCTTCGCGTCTGGCGTATAGACTCTGCTTTCTGATGACTTGTCCTAAGTGATTTTTAGAAAGTCTACAGAACCCCCTCCAAAGTTTTCAAAACTCCGTGGTTGACTGGGACGGGTTTTGAAATACTTTAGATTTTTCTTCTGATAGCAACCTCTCAAGATTGGACTGGCAATCTTCTGGGATACCTTGAGCTGGATCTGATCTGGATCTTGGTCTTCGTGAGTGTACTGTTAAACTCTTTGAAGCCACCAGAGATGATCATTGTGAGTGTCTGGATACGCAGTCCAGACCTCCTCGGTGCACTGGGTTGGTTATTGGTATACTGTTGAACCAGGAAAAATAGTCATCCACTTTCGCTAGTGTACTGTTGAACTGATTACAAAAGTAAAGACTAAACGCAGGTCTTGTAGACGCAAAGACCATGTTGCCTTAGAGACGGGGACCTCGTCTGAAGTAGAAACGCGACTCTTGTTCATCGGAGAGACGTGGACATCAAAGTGGAGACGCAGCTCTCACTTGATTGAAGTGACGTAGACTTCGTGGTGGAGACGAGGACTTCTCATCGTTGAAGAAACGCGGCTTTATTATTTTACCAAGATGCGAGCCAGAGAATACTAAGGAGACGCAGTCTTTGAAATGAAGACGCGGCTCTCACTTTGCTGAAGTAACTCAAACTTCAAGATGGAGACGCGGACCTCCTTTTACTAGAGAGACGCGACTCTTTTAAATGCGAGACCTGCATTTTGAGTACATTCTTATATGTCTGGTGGAGCTTGAAGGGACGCCCTCCTCTCAATATGTGAGGTTCGCGTTCGAGGCGCGCTACCACGCGTCGGGGGAGTTTGAAGAGACGGTGAGGCTGGAAGAATTAGAAGCTGCCAAGAAGTTGGTCCAAGAAGATCTTACCGCCTATTCTTCCAAGTTGGAGTCTCTTTAAGTACAGCTGGCTGCAAAGAGATTCTTATTAGAGAAAGAATTGTGGGTTCAAGCTTGGGCAGAAGTTGAGAAGGCACGCCAGTGCGAGTTGCAGCGCCTCCGGGACCGAATCTATTCTTTGGCTGGACAAGATTACCCTGATCCTTTTGTATCTTTTTTTTGTAACACTCCACTTATCGAATAAGAAAGTGTCTGTATTAATTTTATCATTTTGATATAATTAATAAAAGTTATAAAATTTTTGTCTCGTCTTTATTCCTTCTTTGCATTTGAGAATCAGACGGACTCTCTATTACGTGGGAGAACGCAGCTTTCACAGACGTGACCCTTGACTATCGTGGAAACACAGTCCTTAGTCATTTGTGGAGACACAGCTATGAGTTATAGAGAGGAAACTCAGGCAACACTGAGTGGTGAGTGAGACGCAGCCCTGACTTATAGGGAGACGCGGCTCCGATCTGTTGAGAGAAATGCGGCTCTGGTCTGTTGAGAGAAACGCGACTCTAAACTTTTGAGGAAAACGCAGCTCTGAATGGTTGAGAGGACGTGGCTCTAATCTGTTAAGAGAAACGCGACTCTAAATTGTTGAGAGAAATGTGGCCCTAATCTGTCTAGAAACGCAGGCCTGCGTTCTTCAATTTGATGGAGGGGACACAGCCTTCAAGCTTATGAAGGGATGCAGACTTTAGAACGTGGCCTTTGATGCATCGCATGCATTTTGACGCGAAAATCTCGCTGGATCTTTCAATGCGAAGTCGGCGTTGACGGTTGGGGACGCGCATCGTAGGGTTTTTCCAGAGCAAGAATCCACATGTCTCATTCAGACTGGATTTGATATTCACGTAGAGAATTAAGACTATTAATTTTGGCCTTTAAGAATGGCTTTGATTTTCATGCCATTAATTAATGGCCATTTAGCGGGCCTATAGTCTCTTAAGAATCATTCATCTTGACTGTTTTCTTCGCGGGCATGTGCTCTGAAGAACTCCGTCTTGATTGTTCTCCTTCCCTTCAAGGGCATGTGCTCTGAAGAACAAAAGGAACCCAAAACTTCAATGCTTTCTTTCAATCTTCTTTGAAGATTACCATTGTTAAGTGATTTCAAGATTAAAAAGCATCGCTTTAGTTGCTTTCATGGCCGTGCCTTGACGAATGAAGTCCAATTTCTAGAGAACTTTTCTTCAGGTAGGAAATGGCCTTTGCCATGATAAGGCTCAGTTTCCTTGGAGTTTTGCCTTCACGGGCCATGAAGAGACTTCGTCTCTTGATCCCTTCCTGAAATCTATTTCTTGAGATTCATGCATCCATGCTATGCAAACGCGCCTTTCGCGTTACTTGATGAAACGCGAGCTTGTTGACTTCAAAGTCTAAGTCTCACGTTTTTCAGATGCGAGCGTGGTGAACTCCACGTTTTGAGACTTGAAACGTGAGTTTTGTATACGAGGCTCGTGTTTGGGGTTCATAACTTAAAAAATTTTAAGTCTGCTCTTTTGAGATCTCTGGATGCGAATGTGACAAGCCCCGCATCTTGAAGCTTTAGATGCGGGCTTGTGTCTGGAGTAACTTCAGGAAGTTTTAAGACCCACGTCTGCGTTTTTGATATATGTCTCGCATCTCCATTATTAGACGCGAGTCTAATATCAGACTGCATTTGGATCCATATTTTCTATCCCTTCGTCGCGAGATTCGCATCTGGAGTTCATGACTTCAGCCCCGCGTTTGTGCTTCTAACTTCATGTTTCTATCTTTGCAGAATTTTTTAACCCTTGGTTTTTTATTTCTTGCAGGTCCTGGCCAAATCAATGGTGCTAGTTCCAGCGTCTTTGCCGCGTCCATTGGAGGATATTTGGAACAGCCCGCTTGTTCGATTGGGATCACTCAGGAAGTTAGAACTCCTGTTCAAGGGAGAGGAAGATCTACGCGGTTCTTGATACAACCGAAGACATTATTGGATATGATGCACCGGTAATGTCTCAGATCCTTCCTGATCATAATGAGCATGGCGCATTTGAAGGTCACGAGAAAGAAGACGTCACCAGTAAGGTCTCGGATCCTCCCTTCGCCAATCTTGTTTAAAGAAGTAACAGCGACGAAAAACCCATGCTCATTAGATGACTTTCTGGTGGTGAAGTTTCCTATTAAGTGAAGGATCACGGCCTTGTGAAGACCTTCGCACCAGTTGGTTGGGTGGAATCAGAATGCTCCCTTGCATTTCGACCTCGAGAAACACCATTATCCTCAAGAGGAGAGGAAGTTGATTTGCTGTTCCCAGCCATAGTCAAGAGGAGAGGAAGTTGTTTGCTGTTCCCAGCCATAGTCAAGAGGATGAGCTTCGTGTATCTTTAATGTTTCAAGGAGTGAGTACAAACTTTTGCTGAGCAAGAGGGACTTCTTTGTACTCCTTTGTTGTAACACTCAATTTTATTGTATAAGAGAGTGTTTTATATCACTTTCATATTTTTGAATATCAATAAAAGTGATACTTTTTTCTATCTTCTTATGTCTTTACTTTCTTTTGTATTGAAAATCAGACAAATAGAAGTGATTACCTTTGATTTGCTAGAGATGTAACATTTCAACTTAGTAAGTCGAGGTTAGAAAAAAATTTATTTAAGGAATTTAAGTTTACTGTCAGAGGTGAGATATTAACTTGATAGGAGTGGAATAGTTTCTGTGGACTTGCCAATCTATGGATGAGATTGAAAAGTGAAGTTTTCATCCCGCGGAGGATTGTGACTGAGTCTTCATCAGAGGTTTAGTATTAACGTAATTAAGACTCAGCTGGGGATTTATAAAAATACCATTAAAGGTATTACATCAACTTAACAGTGATTTTAAGTGGACCTGCCATTCTATTAACGAGAATAACAAGTAAGACTAGACCCACTAGGGATCTAGGAAAGTTACCGTTAGAGGTGTGATATTTGTGAGTTCACCTAGAGGGGGGGGAATAGGTGATGGCTAATCTAATGGTCACTTAATGCCTAATAATGCGGAAGCTAAAACAATTATGACCAAATTAAATCTTCTACACTAAACACCACGTATAACCAAAGAGTGTTGCCGAATTCCCCGTGAAGGGCTCTAGACAGACTCCTCTAGATTCCCCTTGAATGGGTTGAGGTGCCGCGTTGGCTCTCTTGGTTGAATACAAGTGTTAGCAACAATCCCACGCAAGTATATCAATTAAGCACAAATGAATATATCAAGCATATAAAGATAGACAATAATTGAATGCAAGATATAAACAAGGAAGAGAGAGAGAAATGGCAATCGCAAACACAAAGGTATGTTTTGAGGTTCGAGCACACTTGTTCTACATCCCCGCCTTCGACACACGAAGGATTTTCACTATGCAAGATCCCAATGGATCTCTCCCCGGTGCCGCAACACCTACAAGCCCTCGGACTCTCTAGTCCCTTACACACCGCAAGCCCACCGGCTCGCCGAGGTCGCACCTCAATCAAGAAGAGTTCGCACCCGAACCCTAAACAACCACGAGCACACTCGCCCGTCTCCTCAAAGTACAAGAAAAGATCTTTGGTGATCACAACACTTTGATCACCTAACAAAAACTCTCACAACACAATCCTATGGATAGATTAGGCAATGGATAGCTCAAGTGATTGTGAGAAAAGCAAGGATTAAAACTTTGGTGAAAAACTCAAGAAATCACTTTACACTCTTGATAAAACTTTCCTTTTGATTGGAAATATTTGCACTCAAATATGTGGAGAAAACTCTTTTAATGGAGTGGGAAAAACTGGCTCAAAGCTCTCCTAAAATCTTGGCACAAAACAATGACCAAACCCCCAAATTTATAGGCCAGAAAAATATAGCCGTTGGGGTCTGTCAGGCCTGCCGGTCGACCTGGCCGGTCGATCCGCAACGGTCAAAAATCCGACCGTTGGAGCCTCCGGTCGACCCGCCCGGTCGACCCAGAAGAACAAAGAGCACTGCTCTCAGTTCCGGTCGACCCGCCCGGTCGACCCGCCATCCGGTCGACCCGCCCACTGAACTGCCAGACGTGCACGGCTCTGTGCACGTCGGTCGACCTTGCGGTCGACCTGCCCTTGGTTCCGGTCGACCCGCCCGGTCGACCAACCTCTGTGCAATGGGTTAACTTGGAGCACAGTTTTGAGGTCTAAAACGTTCGAATTTGGGAATAAGAATATAGGATGAAGTTGTAGATATTGAAGTTTTATTTCTAATGCAACTTAAATCAAATCAATATCAATTCAGAATTGAAAGTTATCAATAAAATACTAAAAGGTATCAAATCAGAAACTGTAAACTGTTTTTAGAACAAGAACAGACTTCAACCCAATATTTGACATTCTTAACATTTAAATCAGAAAATGATTATTGAATATTAAATGTATCTCTGAAAGTCATCTTTAAAATGCAATTTAAATCATGTTAATTGAATATAAGAATCAAAAGTTATGATTAGAAAACTAAAAGAATGTCGAGCAGATCAGCAGAACGGTCGACCGCCCGGTCGACCGAGAAAACCCGAGAGTTCTAAAATGGTTTTGGTTAAAAACACATGTATATTTGAAACACCAAAAACCAAAATGGTATTTTTCTAGAACTAAAAATCTTTTATGAAAACACATATAAATCAAGAGTGTGTGTGTGATATGAACTTGAGCAATCCACCAACTATTCTATCCTTTACATTTTAACTAAAACAAAATCTTATAACAACAAACCTAGACACAAGTCTTGATCTTGAAGTCTTCCCTTGAAGTCTTCTCATCTTCTTGACTTGGTCCAAGCTTGATCCAAAAGCTCCTTGGATCACACCGTGCTAGCTCCAAATCTTGACATTTTATCCTTTGTTGAGCTATGTACCTACTAAGATCTTGATAATAAATCTGTCACTAATTAAACACAAGATCATTAGTAATCATAACTTCACGAGTTGATCATCATCAAAACTAGAGTGATAGGCCTTTGGGCCAACAATCTCCCCTTTTTGATGATGACAAAACTCATGAAGTTATATATGCATGGATTAAAGTAAAGCTTCAAAGAAGCTCCCCCTTAACTCATGCATAACAAATAAATAATAGATATTCAATAAAGCACATGAATATATATGCAAGTATGGAGATAAAACATGCAACAAGCATAAATCAAATTCTTTTGCTCAATACAAATATATATATGCATAAACATAAATCTTATTATGTTTTGTTTATTTGGTATGCATGATAAAACTAAACACAAGTATGCATATAAACTCAAAATCTTTCTCCCCTTTTGTCAATCATCAACAAAGGGGTTCAAAGTGAAATCAAATCAAATAAATTTTTCTCCCTCTTTTTGTCAAAAACAAAGAGATCAAGAAGGGGTAATACAAACCAATCAATAAAGATTTATATGCGATATATATTCATGAAGAGGAAGACGCTAAGTTAACTTCCCTACACATATGCATTACATGAGGAAGGGATGACAAGTCCTAACTCACATAACACATATGATGTAATGCATAAGAGGAGATGTGAAGCTCCCCCTACACACGTATATCATATAAAGAAGAGTTGTCAAGCTCCTCAATTTATAATATACTCAACATGAATCTATATGTAGAAGAGATGTTAAGCTCTCCTTGCATATAGGAAATACAAATCAAAAATTTTGAATATTTTTTTTTATTAAAACAAAATTTTGAACTTTTCTTAATAGAACACATTTTGAGATATCAAATAAACATATTTTTTTTATTTTGATAACAATTTTGAAAACATATTGCATAAGCTTTAAGAATTACCAATTGAAAGTAAAGCATAAAAATAGGCAAAAACATGTATAAAAGAGAATCATCAAAACTAGTCTATACATATGCATATAGTGGATACAAATGAGCATGAAGTTCACATATATATGAGTCAATTGTAGTTCACTATTCATATATGTATAAATGCAAGTTTGACACATTCCACATCTAAGCATGTAAATACCACATGAAGCACACAAAAATATGAACATGCTATATGATATATGAAATTAAAAACATGTACATAAAAGTAGGAGTTTAGAGATTGTTACCAATTCCAAAGCTCCTAACATGGTGGTTGTCCCACCAAAACTCCTTGATAGTGATGCATTCCAAAAGTATGTCCATCATGTCCAAGTGCATCCACTACCAAGGCACCGATCCTCTCACGTCTTGTGAGAGCTCTCACCTAGAACAAAAGCAAAAGGTGAAGATTTTGGTACCCATATTTTCTTGAGTCCTTTGGGGTTAGTCATGTTGTAAGGCACCCAAGCATTTTTATTTTTAGCAAAATTAAAATAATGCAACTTGTCATAACAAAATTTTGCTAAATGGCCTTTGCGGCAACAATGTGTACATACGTACACCTTAGTATGCTTATGTGAGTGTGTATGATCATGGTGTGCAACATAAGCATGATGATGTGCATGAATGGATGGAGTTTGTTTCTTAGAAAACATAGACTCCAATCTAGTGTGATTGAATGCACAAGAGTTCAAAGTTGAACTCAAATTATTAATTTTATTTTTCAAAACATTAATATCACTAGCATCAATGGTATCATGTAAAGAGTAGTGAGAAATCAAATCATTTTTCTTATTCTTTTTAGAAACATCTTCTTTTTCTTTTTCACAAAATTTTCTTTTTAAAGACTTGTTTTCCTGAAAAACAACTTCCTTTTGAGTTTTCACCAAGGCAATTTTATTTTTCAAAGTAGTGTTCTCTTCACATAAATCATTCAATTTTGCAAGCAAGGAAACATTCTCATTTTTCAAATCTTTACTTTCTTTTTGTAAGCATGCCATTTTATTTTCTAATGAATCTTTTTCATTAAGCATGACATCAAAATTCTTTTTCAAATTTTTGTTATCTTTTTCTAAACATGCAATGTTACTTCTAAGTGAATCATGTTCCTTATGCATGCAAGTAATATTCTTTTTCAAATTTTATTTTCTTTCTTAATCATGTCATATTTCTCAAGCAATAATTGGCAAAATGTAGTGAGCTCATCATATGACATGTCTACATCCTCATCTACCTCGGATTCGGTAGTTAGCTCAAGGGGGTTATCCCCTTGGACCATATAGCACAAGTTGGAGGTGTTGCTTCCAACGTCCGAATCGCTCCCGGTATAATATAGATCCTTTTCGTCAAGGGAGGTGATGATGTTCCAAGCTACAAAAGCCGAATCAATGTTAGAAACTCTAGATAAATAATCATCATTTAGGGTTGATTTTATAGCATGAAGGGCTTTTGCATTAGCCTTACCATCTAAACAATATGCATTATTAGTAGTGGCAAGATAAACATGAATGCCTAAGGCCTTGAGGTACAATGACATCTTAACCTTCTAAATTTGGATGTTAAGAATGTCAAAGGTGGGTGGTGACATGAAGTCCATGGTGTGTGTACAAAAATTGTGCTTAGCCTAAAATAAGGATCTTTAACTCTAGGTTGTTAGACCCAATATCAAGAGCACTAGCTCTGATACCAATTGTAAGTTCACCTAGAGGGGGGTGAATAGGTGATGGCTAATCTAATGGTCACTTAATGCCTAATAATGCGGAAGCTAAAACAATTATGACCAAATTAAATCTTCTAAACTAAACACCATGTATAACCAAAGAGTGTTGTCGAATTCCCCGTGAAGGGCTCTGGACAAACTCCTCTAGATTCCCCTTGAATGGGTTGAGGTGCCGCGTTGGCTCTCTTGGTTGAATACAAGTGTTAGCAACAATCCCACGCAAGTATATCAATTAAGCACAAATGAATATATCAAGCATATAAAGATAGACAATAATTGAATGTAAGATATAAACAAGGGAGAGAGAGAGAAATGGCAATCGCAAACACAAAGGTATGTTTCGAGGTTCGAGCACACTTGCTCTACATCCCCGCCTTCGACACACGAAGGATTTCTACTATGCAAGATCCCAATTGATCTCTCCGCGGTGCCGCAACACCTACAAGCCCTCGGACTCTCTAGTCCCTTACACACCGCAAGCCCACCGGCTCGCCGAGGCCGCACCTCAATCAACAAGAGTTCGCACCCGAACCCTAAACAACCACGAGCACACTTGCCCGTCTCCTCAAAGTACAAGAAAAGATCTTTGGTGATCACAACACTTTGATCACCTAACAAAAACTCTCACAACACAATCCTATGGATAGATTAGGCAATGGATAGCTCAAGTGATTGTGAGAAAAGCAAGGATTGAAACTTTGGTGAAAAACTCAAGAAATCACTTTTACACTCTTGATAAAACTTTCCTTTTGATTGGAAATATTTGCACTCAAATATGTGGAGAAAACTCTTTTAATGGAGTGGGAAAAACTGGCTCAAAGCTCTCCTAAAATCTTGGCACAAAATAATGACCAAAACCCCAAATTTATAGGCCAGAAAAATATAACCATTGGGGTCTGTCAGGCCTGCCGGTCGACCCGGCCGGTCGACCCGCAACGGTCAAAAATCCGACCGTTGGAGCCTCCGGTCGACCCGCCCGGTCGACCCAGAAGAACAGAGAGCACTGCTCTCAGTTCCGGTCGACCCGCCCGGTCGACCCGCCATCCGGTCGACCCGCCCGGTCGACCCGCCCACTGAACTGCCAGACATGCAATGCTCTGTGCACGTCGGTCGACCTTGCGGTCGACCTGCCCTTGGTTCCGGTCGACCCGCCCGGTCGACCGACCTCTGTGCAATGGGTTAACTTGGAGCACAGTTTTGAGGTCAAAAATGTTCGAATTTGGGAATAAGAATATAGGATGAAGTTGTAGATATTGAAGTCTTATTTCTAATGCAACTTAATTCAAATCAATATTAATTCAGAATTAAAATTTATCAATAAAATACTAAAAGGTATCAAATTAGAAACTGTAAACTGTTTTTAGAACAAGAACAGACTTCAACCCAATATTTGACATTCTTAACATTTAAATCAGAAAATGATTATTGAATATTAAATGTAGCTCTGAAAGTCATCTTTAAAATGCAATTTAAATCATATTAATTGAATATAAGAATCAAAAGTTATGACTAGAAAACTAAAAGAATGTCGAGCAGATCAGCGGAACGGTCGACCGCCCGGTCGACTGAGAAAACCCGAGAGTTCTAAAATGGTTTTTGTTAAAAACACTTATATTTGAAACACCAAAAATCAAAACGGTATTTTTCTAGAACTAAAAATCTTTTATGAAAACACATATAAATCAAGTGTGTGTGTGTGATATGAACTTGAGCAATCCACCAACTATTCTATCCTTTACATTTTAACTAAAACAAAATCTTATAACAACAAACCTAGATACAAGTCTTGATCTTGAAGTCTTCCCTTGAAGTCTTCTCATCTTCTTGACTTGGTCCAAGCTTGATCCAAAAGCTCCTTGGATCACACCGTGCTAGCTCCAAATCTTGACATTTTATCCTTTGTTGAGCTATGCACCTACTAAGATCTTGATAATGAATCTGTCACTAATTAAACACAAGATCATTAGTAATCATAACTTCATGAGTTGATCATCATCAAAATTAGGGTGATAGGCCTTTGGGCCAACAATATTAACTTAACGGGTTGGATTGAATCTTGTCAGAGGTGTGATATTAACTTAACAGGGATGTGAGATAGAGGTGTGATGTTAACTTAGCTCCGTAGGAATTTCAGTTTCATTTAGAAAAACTGAAAATACTACTGTCATAGGTGTAGTGTTAAACTTGGCAGTGGAAGTAATGCTAGGGTGTAGTTTTGAAGTTAGCACTAGTTATCTCGACTTCGATATAGAAGTTCGAGGGAAAGTCATTATCATAGGTGTATTGTTGAACTTAACAATGAACTAGATGTTAGAGATGTGATGTTAAACTTAGCATCGCTCATCTCAGCTTTGATATGGAAGCCTGAGGGAAAGTCATTATCATAGGTGTATTGTTGAACTTAACAATGAACTGGATGCTAGAGGTATGATTTTAAACTTAGCATCGCTCATCTCAGCTTCGACATGGAAGCCTGAGGAAAGTGACTGTTAGAGGTTTAATGTTGAACTTGGCAACAACTTAATCACTATTAGAGGTGTAGTATTAAACTTAACATTAATTTGTCGGAGGTGTGATGTTAACATGATAATAGTTACTTTACGATATGAGCAATTTTGAGGACTTGCCATTCTATTGACGAGAATTGACAAGTGAAGTTTGGAATGTCAGAGGTATAATGTTAAACTTGACAAGAGTTTGTTTTGCGATATGAGCAATTTGGAGGACTTGTGACTCCATGTAAAGGAGTGACAAGTGGAATTTCATACTCGCTGGGGAGTATTGAAACTTTTTACTGTCAGAGATGTAGTGTTAACGTAGCAGTGATTGAGCTTGTGAACCTACCACTCCATGGGAGGGAATTGGTAGGGGACTTTGGTGGAAAATAGAATGAAGTGTCAGAGGTATAATATTTAACGTGACAAACATTGATTTTCTAGGGGAATGAGAGGTTTGTCGTTAAAGGTGTAATATTAACGTAACAGCGGAGTTTTTGACTAGGTTTTGTTGTCAGAGGTTAAATGTTAACTTGACTAACTCTACTGGAGATCGAAAGAAAATGGCATGTTAGAGGTTTTTTATTAACGTGACAAGTCTTTGCTCATTTTATTGGGAAAATGGACACAGGTATTTTTGTGGTCCTACCATTCCATGGGCGAGAATTGGTAAGAGATTTTGGAGGAGAGGATGGGACCGAGTCCCTTAGGATTTTTAACAACCCTCAGCAATTAACAGATGTGGGATGCCTTTACTAACTATCGTTTGAGTTGGGCTAGCCTTGTTATTCCCTTCAGCATGATGAGTTGTTGAGGACTTATGTTGGATTTAAAAACCAATATTTTTCTCTGTCCTTAGCTGTCAGAGGCGTCAGATGCTCATAGATAAACTAGAGAAGAGTAACAAGGCTAAAACTAAAGTTTCGCACTTTGTTTCTTCTTCAATGTTTACATCATGCATCATGATGTAACCAGCGTTCGATCGGCTCGACCCTGATCGACCGTAATGTGATCCGTTGAAGAAAAAAAGAAGCTTTTCTTTGGCGCTCTTCCAAACATCTTAGGTCTGGAAGTCTTGATTAAAAGTGTAATATTAACCCGATCCTAGGAAGAATCCTGTCAAGTTTGAGAAGAGTAATAAGACTAAAACTGAAGTTTCGCACTTTGTTTCTTTTTCGATGTTTACTTCATGCATCATGATGTAACCAGCATTCGATCGGCTTGACAAAAATTGATCGTGATGTGATCCATTGAAGAAAAAAAGAAGCTCTTCTTTGGCGCTCTTCCAAACATCTTGAATCTGAAAGTTTTGATCAGAGGTGTAGTGTTAACTTGATCATAGGAAGAATCCTGTTAAAAATAGTACTTCTTCAAGAATCTATCTTTGATTGACATCATGAGCATATCGCCATCTGGGGTTATAAAGCGATATGCTCTATTTAAGTAGACTGACTCCACTATAAATGGTCCTTCTCATTTGGATTAGAATTATCTTTTGGTCTTATGTGCCATCACCACGGGTCTTCTGACAGCTAAGACAGATCACCTTTCTTGAAAGTCTGTTCCTTGACTTTCTTGTTGAAGGCTCTGGTAATTCGAACTTGATAGAACTCGATTTGCTGTTGAGCTTGCAGGAATTTATCGTCCAAAGCTTCCAGCTCCTGGAGTCATATTTGATGCTTCTCTTCATTTGTCATCTCTGTTGTCAAGCCAACGCGTAGAGATGGGATCTAGATTTCTAGTGGGAGTACGGCTTCACACTCATATACCAAAGAGAATAGTGTAGCTTTCATCGGGGTTCTCACTGTCATGTGATAAGCCCATAAACATTCATCTAGCTTATCATCCCAGTCGCGTTGGCTCTCTGAGACAAATTTCTTGAGAAGTTTCCTAATGGTCTTGTTGAAAGCTTCTACAAGGCCGTTAGCGGCTGGATAGTATGACGCTGAAGACACACTTTCGATCCTGAGGCTGACGAACTTGTTGGATCTAAAAAATAATGGTCAATACAAACACTAAAACAAAAATGAACAACGTTAAATAAAATACTTGCAAGAAAGGAAATAAATCTCAAAAAAATGCAAAGGCAAACACGAAAGATTTTATCCTGGTTCGGTCCTCGTGACCTACATCCAGTCCCCAAGCAACCTGCTTGAGATTTTCCTTGTCCTAATTTTGATACACCCAAAATCAACACCTTGTACACCACTTGACAAAATAACCTTTGCCAAATCTATACAACTCTTCTCTACACAAGAAAGACAACAACTTATACAACTCTTCTCTATACCAAGAAGGCACTCTTGTACAACTCTTCTATTTGGATGATTACAATATATCCTATAAGCCTTGAAACTTATATGTGATCATGAACAAGTTTTCTTATAGGTAGACTTTCAGAATTCATCACAATGGAATTGGAATTTGTGAAGAAATGAAAGTGAAAACTAGTTTTCTGGAAAACAGAATTTTTCAACAGAGTTTGAACAGAAAACTAATGTTTTGAATTAGTGTAAACATCCTAAGACAACATCCCTATTTATAGGTGAAATCAATAGTCAGTTAGGAAAGTTATCAATTCAAATTTAAAAATTAGAACATTGGATAAACGTCAGAATATCAATAACTAAATAACAGTCAAAAACTGTCTACAGTCGACTAAGGTATGAGATTGGTCGATTAATAGAACAAGTTTTGCTTGGGTTATTCAACTAGTCAAGGTATCGAGTCGATTACATTAAGACTGACACAGGAAGATAAGTCTCTGGAAACTAAACTTAGTCGACTAGCAGTGAGGGTTAGTTGACTAATGTTAGTTACAATGAACAAGCAGAGAGATGATATATATCTGTGAAAAGACTTAGTCGACTATTAAAGGAGCAAGTCGACTAGAGTATATATTAGTCGAATAGACTTGGGGATAAGTTAACTATATGACTATATTGTGTGTGTGATCAAGGCTTTTAATAAAATTCTAAAAATACACAAAAATAGTCAATATCTTTTAGTAGTCTTGAGCAATTAGAACTCAGCACTAACTTTTGAGATTGAGCCCCAATGAATCTGCATCACAATTATTATCATCAAAATCTAAGTTCTAATATTCTCTCCCTTTTGATGATGACAAGTAGTGTGCATACAACTCCCCTACAAAGATAAACTCTCCCTGCAGTGAACTGGTTATAACAAATATATATATATATATATATATATATATATATATATATATATATATATATATATATATATATATATATATATAACAAGTTTGTCCCCCTGCAAAAAATATATCATGACATATATATATATATATATATATATATATATATATATATATATATATATATATATATATATATATATATATATATATATATATATATATATATTGCATTTATCAAGTGTTTAGAATAACTATTAGCAAATATCCATTTTTTATAAGGTACCTATAAGATAAATCTTCTCCTTGGATCACGGATGGAGTAGCACAGCTCCTATTCAATGAAATCTCAAAGAGACTTAAGACAAAAACTTGTACTCAGCAAGTTGGTAGAAGAGTTTGACTCTTATTAAGGGCACCTCAGCAAAAAAGATCATATTCGATCTAAAATTCTCTCTTCCTTCCCTTACTTCGTCTGACCAAAATTCTGACCCCTCTTTAATAGCAGATTGAGCTATTTATAGGGGTTTTAGGGGTAAAACTGTCCCCTAAAAACCCTCTATAATGGGGGTTAACTCCCCTCATTACGTGGGCAGTACTTGACCCAGTAATGAGGGCAGATACAACTAAGACGCGGAGCTCAGTTGTAGTTGAAACGCGAGTTTCAAGCTCTGCGTTTAACCATTGAGATGCTATTGGATGAAGGCCTCGAACTTTGCTAGACGTGAGCTTTGAGCCTCGCGACGAGCTCTGCTGAGACGCGGGCCTCGAGCTTCGCATTTTGACACTACGGTGACATTGAGACGCGGGCTTCGAGCTCTGCGTCTTGGCATTGCAGTGAAGCGGGGATGCGGGCTTCAAACCTCACATTTTGACACTGCGTGACGTTGAGACACGGGCTTCAAGCTCTACGTCTTGGCATTACAGTGAAGCTGGGGGCGCGGTCTTCGAACCTCGCGTTTTAACACTGGGGTGACGTTGAGACGCGGGCTTCAAGCTCTGCGTCTTGGAATTGCAGTGAAGCTGGGGACGCGGGCTTCGAACCCCACATTTTGATATTGCACGAGTGGCTCTGATTAGCCTCAGTCTGGAGTATAGACTCTACTTTCTGATGACTTGTCCTCAGTAATTTTTAGACAATCTACAGAAAGAAGTGTAACCTCCCGATCCTGGATGTACGTATTACAGTATCAATACTCATGGGTGTAAAAAGTTGAATTGATCTTCCTGATGGTCAAATTAAGTCAGTTTTAGTTTCAAATATTATTTTCTAATATTTTAGATTTTTTAGAATTTTCTTAAATTTTTCTGAATTATTTTAGAAAATCTCCGAGGTCAGTGTCGACCGATACCGATAATCAACTCTACCATTTTTAATTAACAAACACAATTGAGTCTCTAGAATCTGCTTCCATATTATTCTTTAAAATTATATTTTCTATTTTAGCGTATTTTTAGAGATTTTTCTAAATTTATGAAAATTTGGCCATACTGGTGTTGCCTAATATCGGTGATACATTTCAGGATTTTTAACTTGTAAACTAGGTAGAATTTCTAAAATCTGATTTCATAATACTCCTTAGTGTAATACTCTCTATTTTACAAAATTGCTGAGAACTGTTCGGGACTAGTCAAATCTTAACCTAATTAAAATATTAGTTAAAAAATATTACATATTTCTTTTTCTTCTTTTTTTTTTCTCTTCTACGCTCTTCCTCTCTCTTCTTTCTTACCTACCTAGCCTACACCGCCTTACTCTCCACTTCCTCTCTCTATTTATCTCTCTCTTCCTAGTTGCTCTCTCACTCTAGCTCCTATCTTCTTATTATATCTCTCTAATTCTCTCTCTAAGTACTTACACACCCTCTCTATCTTATCACCCACTGCCATGTTTTCGGTGCACCCTAACCGCCGGCCAATACCTCTCCCTCTCCTAACTCTCACTTTCTCTTTCTCTCAATCTCTCTAACTCTCTACATCTCTGCCTCCCTCTTTCTTTCACACACACACACACTCTCTCTCTCTCTCACTACCTCTCTTTGTTCCAAGGGGCAGAGCAATCGTCGGTCGGCAGATGATGCCGCGGCAGGCTAGGCGTGCCACCCCAGGCCAGCACCCTCCTTTCGTTCCCTTTTTTTTCTCTCTCTCTCTCTCTCTCCCCTTCTCCTCTCTTTCTTTCTTTATCTTTGAGTCTTGTCGGCCGGCTAGGCGGAGCCACCACCGCCCTGGGTGGCCACGCCGTCACCGGCGAGGCCCGTCTCGGCCTGCGCTCATAGTAGTATTAATTGCTGCTGCTGCCGCCGTTATAGATTCACAACCCGTAATGAGTGTGAACCCATTTTAAGTATCCTTTTGCCTATTAACCCAAACCTCTTTAACCCATTACTTAAATTATTGGGTCAGGCTATTGGATTTAAACCTAACCCATTAGAAATCCAAATCCGCATCCAACTTAATAAGGTAAATATACGTAAAAACCCCTTGACAATTTAAATATTTACATTTTAAAACCTTTTTATTTCATATCTAACCTATTTTTAATGATTTTAGTGTTCAAGCGATATTTGGAGTATCCGATGTCCGATTTGGACAATTCTCGAGTCATTGCGATCGTAAGAAGACGAGCAACATCTCTGTGATAGTTATGTGAGTATTTTTTTATAAATTATATTTTATCATGTTTAATAAAATTGATTGATTGCTTTATTTAATAAGTCATGATTATGGGTAAATGACTATAAATATTATTTAATAACTTGTATGCACATGATGTTTTATTAAACATAATCGATGAAATAATACTTTAATTTATTTCATGATTTAATATAAAATATATATGATTATATTAGATGGTGAATTAAAGAAAATTTCAGATTAATAAATATTTGAATAATTATTAAAATGCTTGTGCAGAGTTTGAAAATATATACATGTAAATAATTTCTTTATTGATAATATTAATATTAATGAAATCGTTATAACTACTATTAATCTAAATATTTGGATATCTGTTCATGTTACATATATCACCCTGACACTGTCATTGTAACTAAACCACAGATATACTGGATACTATATGAGTATGAGTTGTCATAATTATGGACACCGTTATTACATGTACCGTATCATGGTTACATGGATATTCTAGTGCACTAGACACATTATTTCATGTAAATACTTGTTACACTGAACATTATTATTTCATGTACATGTATCACGTTATACGTATATTGTTACCATGACACTATTATTTTTTATTCACGTCCCACTGATACATGGTTACACTATTTCACTGGATACCGTCATTTCATATAATTATATCATCGCTATATAGATGCTCTGTACACAGTAATATCATGTTCATACATCACTGTTACATAGATTCACCGATATATATGTGTTGATTATTTCTGTATTCCTATTGCATGGATCACTATTCATATTACAAGGATTGTTGCTACATGGATATTGTATTTCCATTACATGACTGTTTTCCATTACTGATATTGATATTTCTGTTACTGGACATGTGAGCTGTTGATATGTGATGTGTGAAACTAAGCGCCACATGGATCTAAGCGACGGAGGCCACCTCTAAAATCCCACATCTTTTGTTTCCCGTTTCTCATTATCTTATTTCATGATATCAACAAAGCTCATGTCCTATTATCGTATTACTTGTACCATGCACTGTTCTAGTTCTTGATACACTGTGTAGTTTAAATATAATAAATATAACGTAGGGATGGGGGAGACTTGACGGTTGATTAGGTCCTGTCGGGTGGATGTCATAGATCCATATTTATCCCATTGTAGGGGACGATAGTGCTGGCTACCAATTGTATATAGCTCATTGAGCTTCTTGTTTCTTGTTCCTATCCTAGCGGGTAGCCCTGCTCTGAGCAGCCAGTGGTTTGTTTAAGATCGTGATCCTGGGTATACACGGGATACACTCAGTCGACCAGAAACCCTCAACCATTGAGTTCCAATTAACATAATAAAACAATATAAACAATGATGACGACATGAACGCTTGTTATTTGGTCACTCTCTCCTTCGGAGCATGGTACCCGTATGCCATGTTTGGATGGGTTCGGCCGATGTGCGGACTCCGGCATGAACTGCTAGGGATTTGGGACACTGAAAGAGATTGATTAAAATATCAGGTGGTACTGATTGTTATTATTGTATAAATTACATGACTTGCCTGATACATATATACTACTATTAAGTTGTATTTGTTACTATTCCTGATATTTTATCCACTATCATGTCACTTGTATACCTTATTATACTTTCTGATACTGGTTACACTTCAAGTAGTGACACACTATTCATGTATACATATACTCTGCATTCCATGTATTCTGTTTCATGTACACCCTGTAGATCAGTTACTCTATAATCACAACACTATAGTATAATTATTCTGCATACTTTATAACTACATGTTCATATTCGTCACGACATTATTATGTTACTGTTATTATTAGATTAAACGAGAAATATAGAGTAATTAAAACTTTCTACATGTTACTTATATACACTAATGTAATTAGGAACACTTAATACTGTATCATATTACACATTTCGAGAAAATATGTAACTGACATAACTCTACTGACTGTAGTAACGTTATTCCACAAAGTGATTTACCTATTATTTTTGGTAGCACAGCCCGTACATATAAACTGATAGTAATGATATAAAATTAGATACTATTGCGGTAATGACACTGTTATAACATGCTAGGTATTGATGATGTTAAAATAACACTTATATATTTCTCCAGATTATATTATCATTATATTGTATCACTGGTATTTAAACATGTATTATATATTATTATCGTGATTGTATTGCTATAGTATATATTACTCTCTCCTTCATTTTATTACTTACTAGGTCGCGTTCTGACGACCCTGGGTTTGCCTCCCCAGGTTGGAGCTCAAAGAGTTCGTAGTACCTGATATTTTCCGAGATATTTGAGACCGTCACTCTTTTCGATTCATAAGTATCTTTATTATTTATTTCTTTTCCTTATTTATCCCTATTTTCATATCTATTATAATCACTGATCCTTTTTGCATGTATTCTTATATTTGTTTAAGTTAGAATTATTGTGTATACTGTGTTTATTCCATGTACTGAGGCTTAGCATCCATATGTGAAAGTATATTCACCATGCGTATGTACATTGTCGTAGCGTCTCCCGTATCAGCGAGATCGGGGCGTTACAAGATCAGAGATGGTGGGAGATTTTAATGCTAATGTTAAAATTACGTACTTGCTCTTGAGCTCATTGCTTGCTTGATTTAAAAGAAGTTAAATCTGAGTATGAATTCAGAATATCATGAAAACAGATACAGTTACAAATCATCATCCAACTTATAAGTAAAATTAAAACAAATTACTTCTAATTTCACTTATGTTAATACTAAGAAAGAGTTACCTAACATAATTACTGTTTTTATTGCTAGGCAAAGGCCAAAACAGTGGATTACCCAACGACACTTTGACTACCAGAGAATTCCTTAACAGCCATTTAACATCTCTCAGCAGAATAGAGTCACCACAATACACTGGTTCTTGTTGAGTTTATAATTCAAAACAAATCAAATTATTGGTATAAATTATCATATTAAACAAGTATTAGTGGCTAGAGATATTACAGAGCTGCTCAAGATTATAGTTTGTTGCGGGTATTTGAAAACCTGAAACTGACTCGAGAAGAGCACAAGGAAATTTGTGCTAGCGGTCGACCGCATGTTGGTTCTGACAGTTCGAGTTGGTTTTAAGTTTCTATTTTGAAGCGGATTTCGATCAGATTTTTGAGTTTCTTTTTATTGGTTGTTTCTCAGGCTATATTTTGATGAGTATGTACCCTACTTCATAACTATGAGAGGTGATTTGCATTGAGAGTTTTAGGGTTAGTTGTTTGAGAGAATTCTTTTCTATTTGATCAATCTTGATCAATTGGATCTTTGGATAATTTGTAACCCTTATAACTCTGTTAATTTAATAAGATTTTCTTCTTTCTACCTGAGGAAGTAGGTAAGCTGTCGAATCTCGTTAAATTATTTATTCTCACTTTTTCTCTTTGTATTTGTATTCTTGTTATAATGATTTGTGATTGACTCGGCGCTGTTACACTGACACTATGTATGTTTGCCCCCTAAGAATCAGGGTCAAAGTCACCATTCTAATCGTTACGCCATTGACAGATTTGAGTTGGTCAAGAAGAGAATAAAGTGAAAATAGGAAGAATAAAGTGAACTAAAGAGAACTATTAGGATATTATGCTGATTGTTTGGTTATTGGAGGAAAGGGAATTAAAGCCAAAGACAATTTCAAACAAATTTGGCATGCGCCTCAGAAAATAATTGGATTCCGATCTCTGTTGGTTCAAATTTTAGACTAATAAAAATAGGAGGAAAAAAAAAAAAAAAAGATTGAAAGATTCTGTCTAGTTCCTGAAACTCTTTGTTACCCATTCTCAGTAAACAAAAAAATATGTATTTTAATGGCGCAAAGGATTATTCTTTTTTCACTCAAAAAGCAATCATAAAGGATTTTATGCACTGTACCAAAAAATGCGTAATAAATTTTCAAAAGCACTATCATGAACCAGTGAGCTTGAGCCTATTCAAAATATGCAGATAGAGTTGAATCAAAGTTATTATTGATTGACAGCACACAAGTAGGTTGCTACATGATATAAATTAATATTTAAAACAACTTATTTTATGGGAAAATTTTCAAGAAATATCTTTAATAAGATATTGAGTTATTCATAGCTTAATCCGTATTATGATCACTCGTATAGTATAAACAAAGTTAAATATCTTGACATGATTGATGATCAAATCTTTTGTAGGCCAAGGGGCAAGAACTATTCTATTTATTATTTTTTTTTTTGGTAAATAAATAGTAGATACCATTATTTTTGTAATGTATAATTTTTTTTTCATTACAAACAAAAATTCTGTTGAAAATTTAAAAATATTACATATTTTTTCCATTTTATTTGTCAGGCATTTGCCCATGAACTCTGTCTCCATCTCTCTATGTATCCTCACATCCCACACACAATACAAAAGTTTCAGTTAAATGAATTGGCACCCAAGTTTCACTAATGTTTTGCTACCAAAAGAGTTGAGCACGCCATCGCGCGATGATGCATCATGATGGCGAGTTTGAAGATTAGCCTTTCTCCATAAGAGTTATCCTTGAAAATTAAAGTACTTTAGTCCATATTTTCCCTTAGAAATTAAGGTAAAAAATCCCTTGCATGGTCTGTACTTTGTAGCACCACTCTATATGCAGAGGTAATCCATGCATTTTGCGCTCTAAACTCATCATTGCCACGATTAATTGAAGCTTTCTCCAAGGCTTATGATTAGCAAGAGCATTATGTTCAATGTAACAATTAAAGTGTTGAAGGTTTTCCATTGCTAAAAGAACACATGAACATGTTGATAGGCACCACGCTGATGAATCATTTGGGTGCTCTTTCTCTTTTCATAAAAAGAATAAGCATAAATAACAAAATAAAGAGTTATTTAGATAATATATATGTTGGAAAGAGAGAGTTTATTGATGGGGAAGTTGATTAGGATCGTCGAGGGGTCGTCGAGGGGTCGTCGAGTAATCGCCGAGGAAGCCGACGACGAAGACGAAGGAAAACAGCAGCAGAAAACAAGCAGCAGCAACAAAACAGGTTCTCCGGTCGACCGGGCCGGTCGACCGGACGTGCACGACGTGCACAGTGTCAGAGAGCGGTCGACCGCCCGGTCGACCGAAATGACTGACTGTAAAGGGCCCAACTCTCTGTTGGAATCGGTCGACCGGACCGGTCGACCGGTAGAAGGGTCGGTCGACCGTCTCGGTCGACCGACAGTCGGGTTTTGGGCTGAAATCTGCAGTTCGGAAACCTGTTGTATTTAAGTGCTGCTAGTGTTTTCTAGGGTTAGAATCTTGTAGAAGAACCTGCGAAAATAGAAGGCTAAGAGCTCTCTTGTATTGAGAGAGGCTAAGAGCCATTGTAATCATCTTCCTAATTGAAATCTCTCTCCGTGGATTGCCCCGAGGACGTAGGCAAGTTGGCCGAACCTCGTTACATCTATTGTTTGCGATTTGGTTGTTCTTCTTGTTTTGATTTCATTGTTCTGAGATTGAGATCTGATAGATCCTCTATTGAGTTGTTGTCTGTCGAGCACAACAAGTGGTATCAGAGCATCCAGGTTACGCTTGGGATATTCTGAAGATTTGAAGGGTTCCAGATCTGATCAGGTGGAGATCGTGTGTCGATCTCAGGTCAGAGGTATTGGTGTTCAAGGAGATCGTGTGTCGATCTCAGGTGGACGCAGGGAAGGCTCGTTGAATCAGGGGTGGAATAGATCTGGTGAGAAACTCAAGCTAGGGTTTCAAGGTAGAGATAAAAATCACTTTTTTATCTCAGAAATAGATCTATTTTGCAAGTATTTGATCTTTCGCATAGTTAGAGGGTCAAGGAAAGGATCTCAATGGCAGAGGAATCTAAGTCTGTTAAAACAATGAACAACTCCAGGATTGAAGTTGTTAAGTTCAATGGAACTAACAATTTCGGGATGTGGAGGTGTGAGGTTATGGATGCATTGAATGCACAGAACCTCGAGGACACCCTCCTATT
Source organism: Agave tequilana (assembly GCA_038442645.1). Lineage (NCBI taxonomy): Eukaryota > Viridiplantae > Streptophyta > Magnoliopsida > Asparagales > Asparagaceae > Agave > Agave tequilana. Next base: position 105,420 of record JAVJIF010010452.1, on the reverse strand, counting down.
GGAGAAGAAGAAGGCAACTACCACTGATGAAGAGTGGGCGAAGATGAACAGATCGGCATGTGGCTTGATACGTTCATGCTTGTCGCAAGACATCAAATATCTTGCACAACATGAGACGTCGGCAAAGAAGCTGTGGGACACTCTTGCTAAGAAATACCTGACTAAGAGCGTGGAGTCTAGGTTGCAGCTTAAGAGTAAGCTGTATCAGTTCAGGATGCAGAGGGGAAGCACAGTAAACGAGCACATCAACCGATTCACAAAGCTTCTTACAGATCTGATAAATGTGGATGTCGTGGTAGAAGAGGAAGACAAAGCGGTCATTCTCCTGAACTCACTCCCACCGGAGGAGTATGAGACATTCACGATGACGTTTATCAACGGAAGGCAGACCTTGGTGTATGATGATGTGTCGTCTGCATTGATGAGCTATGAGACAAGGAAGAATGAGAGGCATCCTTCACAGTCAAGCTCAGTGGCGGAGGCACTGGAAGTAAGAAGCAGAAGTTCATCGCGGAAGGGCAAGGAGGTGATAGGAAGATCGAAGTCCAGGTTGGGCTATAGGGATCTGAGGAAGGATCAGTGCATTTTGTGCCGAGAGATAGGGCACTGGAAAGTGGACTGTCCAAAGTTCAAGGGGAAGAAGAAGGAGTCGAAGGCTGAAACAAATCTTGCAAAAGTGACGAATACTCAGAGGAGCAGGTCACAGGCAGATGGAGCAGATTCAGACTCGTCAGGTTTCTCATTTTCAGTAAGTTCTCCCATTATTGGTAACTCATGGAAAGATGAGTGGATTCTGGATACAGGTACAACATACCATGCATGCCCTAATCGGGGCTGGTTTTCCAACTTTGAGCAGCTGGAGGGGTGTTCGGTCGTTATGGGCGACAATCACCCATGTAGCGTGGAGGGTGTAGGTACAATCCGAATCAGGATGTTTGATGGGATGGAAAGGGAGCTGAAAGGTGTGAGGTATGTACCTCAGTTGAAGAGAAATCTAATCTCCGTGGGAATTTTGGAAACATCGGGCATGGTGATATCTGTTCGAGATGGCGATCTCAGGATGATCAAGGGCTCGATGGTGGTGATGAAGGGCGTCCGCCGAGGAAATCTATACTACTTGAAGGGTAGTACGATTACAGATCAGGTGGAGACTTCAAGTTCTTCAGATGATGTTGGCTCAGAGGACTGGCAGGGAAAGGTCGGACAAGAAGAAGAATCTTTGCGAGCTCCTGCAAAGATGGAATCAGTAGAAGGTGCTGCTACCTGCAAGTCAGAAGGTGGACACAGGGTTCTGGACAAGAAGAAGGTGAGTTTCAGCACCAGTGCTCACCATAATGAAGGTCTTCTTGATCGTGTTCACGTGAGTGTATGGGGACCTGCTAAGACGGCATCGCTTGGAGGTCACAGGTACTTTGTCTCGGTAATTGATTGTTCATCTAGGCAAGTTTGGATATATCCGATGAGACAAAGGGGTAAAGCCCTAGATGTGTTGAGGAAGTGGAGCGGAAGAATGGAGAGGCAGATAGGTAGGAAGGTAAAGGAGCTTCATATTGGCAATGTTGGGAAAGACATTGACCAATTCCTACAGTTTGGCCAGAACACAGGAATTGCTACACACTTCTCAACAGGTACAGATGAGTTGGCTAAGGATCTGGTCCGTTCCTTGCTGGAGGAGGTTCGGAAGTTATTGTCCAATGCAGGATTGGACAAGTCGCTTTGGACTGAGGCGATTGAGTATGCTAGCCATCTCAAGAATCAAACGACTGCGATAGGAGGTAAAGCTCCATTGGAACATTGGTCGGGAAAAGCTCAAGATCACGGTGTGCTGCGGGAATTTGGAAGTCCGGCTTACTTCAGTGCCAAGAATGGCAAGGTGAATCCGCAAGCAAGGAGGTTTGTCTATTTGGGCATCAAGGAGAACAGCTACAGGTTGTGGGATCCCAAGGACAAAAGGATCGTGATGAGCAGGAATGTCACATTTGGAGAGGCTTCAGGGTTGAAGTCCATCGTCTCTCAGCAGGTGGAGAGGATGAAGACCAAGGGAGGATCGCAGCGGGTGGAGGTCGATGCTACTCCATCATCTCCAGGTAGTCCGGCATCAAAGGAGACTTCATCGGAGGTGACATCGGGTGGAGATCATGATAACAAGAGGGATGCTGAACAGGTTGAAGACATTGCTGAAGATGTCAAGTTGAGTGCAGCCAAAGGAACCAAGGTGAGACCACGTTCGTGGTTAAAGAAGGATGAATCTCAAGCTTGTGGACGCGACAAGCTCAAGTTGAAGGCCGTTGCTCTCCATGATGGTCAGGAAGAGGTTCATATGGTTCAGTCTAACAGGTTCACTGCTGCAGGAACAGGTACCATTATTCTAGCTTGATGAAGCTCATTTAAAGAACTACGGTTGGCTTGATCCTTTTGGGCAAAGGTATGTAGGCAGCCATAAAGGCGCAGCCATTGGTGATGCAACTCTTATGAAGCTATGTATGAGTTCTCGAGAAGTTGTTTGGAGCTTCACATAGAGGTGAAGAAGTGTGGTCAATGGAGCTTCACGTAGAGTTGGAGAGACTTCATGTAAAGGTGAAGAGACTTCATGTAGCGGTGAAGTGGTGTGGCCAGTTAGTCTTTACATAGAGGTGAAGTGGTTGTGATCTCGAAGAACAGTTTTATCTTCCGGAGAGGAGATGTTGAGCTTGCATAAGGAGGGGTGTGCATCCAGTTGAAGCCGATGATGTTTGGTTGGCTCTACGCAGACTTGGTTGGACCGTCAGTGGAAGACAGGTAGACTAGATAGAGCTAGTCAGTGGAGAGTCAGTGTTGGCTCATAAGGAAGTCTTCATGAGGTCATGAAGTTGCGGAGTAGAAGCCACAGTATGGTGATCGGCAGGTATGGAAATTCTCCTAAGGTGAAGTGCAGGGAAGGCATGAGTGATGTTTTCAGGAATAGATGAGCCAAAGATTCCAAGCCGAGATCGTGTGTCGATTTCGCCGAGATCGTGTGTCGATTTCGACCGGTGCGCGCAAGCCGAGATCGTGTGTCGATTTCGCCAGGTGATAGACTGGGTTCGTTGGATGTCGGCTCAGATTTTGGAATCTTCGCCGAGGTGGAGAATTGTTGGAAAGAGAGAGTTTATTGATGGGGAAGTTGATTAGGATCGTCGAGGGGTCGTCGAGGGGTCGTCGAGTAATCGCCGAGGAAGCCGACGACGAAGACGAAGGAAAACAGCAGCAGAAAACAAGCAGCAGCAACAAAACAGGTTCTCCGGTCGACCGGGCCGGTCGACCGGACGTGCACGACGTGCACAGTGTCAAAGAGCGGTCGACCGCCCGGTCGACCGAAATGACTGACTGTAAAGGGCCCAACTCTCTGTTGGAATCGGTCGACCGGACCGGTCGACCGGTAGAAGGGTCGGTCGACCGTCTCGGTCGACCGACAGTCGGGTTTTGAGCTGAAATCTGCAGTTCGGAAACCTGTTGTATTTAAGTGCTGCTAGTGTTTTCTAGGGTTAGAATCTTGTAGAAGAACCTGCGAAAATAGAAGGCTAAGAGCTCTCTTGTATTGAGAGAGGCTAAGAGCCATTGTAATCATCTTCCTAATTGAAATCTCTCTCCGTGGATTGCCCCGAGGACGTAGGCAAGTTGGCCGAACCTCGTTACATCTATTGTTTGCGATTTGGTTGTTCTTCTTGTTTTGATTTCATTGTTCTGAGATTGAGATCTGATAGATCCTCTATTGAGTTGTTGTCTGTCGAGCACAACAATATACCTTTTAAATCTTTGGTATTTAGAAATTTACCTCTCAGATCATTGATATTAGAGATTTACCTTTCATGTCTTCTACATCTTAAAAGTTCATCTTTTTTTAGAATGAAAAGAGAATATTCTGATTTGATTATACTAGCTTGGATAGTTTTTTGAAAAATTATTAAATCGGCCTTATTTAAATGATTAAACATACATATATACTTAAGCCTGTAAACTCACCTCTTTCTCTTACATATTTCTCCTCTCTCTCTCTCTCTCTCTCTCTCTCTATATATATATATATATATATATATATATATATATATATATATATATATATATATATATATTGAGTTGTATATGTGTATGTGTGTGTGTGTGTACATATCACACACACACACACAAATGCATGATGTCAACATTGAAGAACTGACAAAGGCAATAGTGTTAGCCTTGTCACTCTTATCTATTGCTAAGATCGAGCTGATCGAACAGCAGGAGACAGCAATGCAAATGATAAAAGAAAAATATAGATTTTAGCCTTATCACTCCTCTCTACTGCTGAGATCGAACCCACTGAATATCGGGAGACAGTGATGCATGATGTTAACACTTCGGCTGAGGCTAAAAGGGAAAAGGCTGTGTTTATCTCGAATATAATGGAAAGATGTCAGCGCGGTCGCTTGTGTTTTGCACCATTGAATACGGGTAAGTACTTGAGTTTTATATAAAATTTAATTGTTATTTTAATTCAACTTCATACTAATTTTTTTTATAGTTCACATTGGGCGTTATGTGTGATTAACCCATACAACACTAATATATATTGGTTGGACCCGTTACATCACGAGCCGCGACGTGAGATTGTTGATATGATTAATATGTGCATGTTTAATAATTATACCTATTTCATTATATATATATATATATATATATATATATATATATATATATATATATATCTTTTATTAATATATTTGTTTGTTTTATGAAAAGAGTCGTGGCTATGTTTATCACAAATAGTAATCAAAATGTGCAATCTACGAGTATGCATCATACATGGAGCTTAATTAAGGTATTTTTCTTTTAGTATTTGATATTTTTAAAAATTAACAATGTTTAAGTTATATCTTATGAATTTAATTCTTGTAGTGTCCTCGTCAACCGGATAGCGTGGTGTGCAGATACTATGCGAAAGATCTTGCATCTCAATGGAATCCCGCTCCAATACATGTATAATCATTTGGCATAAAAATTACTTTTTTTTTGTTAATATTAAACTAAACATGATACTGATTTTAATAACTTCGCAGTATAATAAAAAAGAATATATAGATGATGAAGTGGATGAGATTCGCGAATAAGGAGCAGAATTCGTTCTAGAGCATGTTTAGTAGTAAGTATATTTAGTATTTCATATATTGTGATCCGTGCTCATTTCATGTTTTATATTTATGATCTATAGTTGTTTAATACTTTCATCATCTTTTGGTAGATACCCACTATCAATTAGGAGGCGGCCCGATTGAGACCGGCTAGGCAGCGACACATGAGGGACGGCCATGCAGCGTGTTGAGGGTTCAAATATCGCTCTACTGATGTGTATAAATTTTAAAATTTATATGTGGCTTTTACATAGATCACTGTGTGTGTGTGTGTGTATATTACTACGTGAGATGATTTTATATGGATATATATGTGTGTGAGTACGCGTGCGCGCATGTGACTGATTTTAGGCCGTGTGCGCGGATTAGATAATTGTATTAGTGCAGACTCCTAAATTATAGAAGAGATGCTGTCGAAATTTTAAGAAATTAGAATGAATCTCATTTTTTGTGTATATATGTTGAGTTGTTCATTGTTCTTGAGAATGACTCATTGTTCTTTGTTCTCGGGAGTTGTTCTCAGCAGCTCTCTGTTGAGAGTCTCAATAGAGAGTTGCTCTCTGTTTTTTTAGAGCAGAGAGCTGCTCTCTGTGCAATTTTAAAAAAAAAATTAACGCCGGTTCTTTAAAACCACTTTTAATGTCGGTCCTCTAAAAAACTGGCGTTAACCGGCGTTAAAAGTCCTACATTTAACGCAGATTTTTTAAAGAACTGGCGCTAAAAGTCACACTTTTAACTCCGGTGCTTTAAAGAACCAGCGTTAAAAGTTAAATTTTGATGCTAGTTTAATAAGAAACTAACGTCTATTCTATTATAGAACAGCGGTTTAAAACCGCCGTCATATATTTAGAATTATTACGACTCCCTAATATAAGTCACTTTTTGGACATGTTTAAAGTCAATTTTTAACCGTCATTAAACATGTTTTCTGTAATAGTGCAGATGTCAACCTAAAATATCAAATTACAGGTATAAAATTGAGTTGAAACCCTAACATGGATTCGCTACGACAGAAGTGAAGAAGAATATGACAATATCACTACCACCAGCCTCCACCAGCCTCCACCAGCCTCAATGCATGGTGACCTTTGTGTTTAATGTTGATTGATAGTTATGAAGATAATCAAGAGATTTAGTAAACTAGTCTAGCCAGCTTTGGTTTGCATATTACGGGTATCTCCGCATGTAGATGCATTTGTCTCGACGTCTCGTATACTCTGTTTATTACTATACTTGCTCTGTAGATCCTTGGCCGTCTTCAAGAAATCGGTTCTTCATTTTGGGTAAAGAGATCCATATTATCTTCATTTGTCATGCCTTTTCTTTAACTAAGGTCTCATTATTCTCTTGAGATCATGTGTACTTTGTAGTTTTATGTGTTGGGGACAGTGGATATGCATCTAGTGCTTAAATCCGTTTTATATGCACATATATTTTAATCCCTTGAATCTAGTGGACAACATTTGAATTGTTTCTTACTAGTAAGTGGGTTGGAAAATCTTGACAGTGTTGTAAAAACTCCGAGAATATAACACCAAAGCAGAGAATTTTAGAGGCAGAGTAGAAGTAGGAATTCTTATTGATTTCTGAATCTGTGTACATTGAAATGAACCAGGAAGGGCCTATTTATAGATGAACTTTGAGTTACTATGCAGTCAATAATCACTGCATTTATGGGGGTAGTTGGGCGTTGGGCGTTGGTGGATAGCCAGCCATCTTTGACTGGTCTTAACACTCCCCTTGGCTGTCCACCATACATGATGTCTCATTAAAAACCTTGCTAGGAAAACCCAGTGGGACAAAACCATAGCGAAGGGAAAAAGAGTACTTCATCTCTGTATACGTGTTCTATGCTGCCTCGTTAAAAACCTTACCAGGAAAACCCTGTGGGACAAAACCATAGTAAGGAAAAAGAGTGCAGCCACGTAAGCTCCCCCTCAAGTTGACATAAGTATTTCTTCTTCATAAATCTCGCTTATGACGCATCCCAATATCATGAATAAGCTTTCTGAAAGTTGTAGGGGGAAGCGCCTTTGTAAAGAGATCTGCCACATTATCACTTGATCGGATATACTGAATATTAATTTTCTTATCCTTTTCAAGCTCTTGGCTGAATGAGAAGAACTTTGGGGGTATATGCTTGGTACGGTCGCTTTTGATGAATCCTTCTTTCATTTGAGCGACACATGCAGCATTGTCTTCAAACAGTACTGTTGGATCTCTGTTGACTGGTAATCCACAAGTTTCTTGGATGTGTTGAGTTACAGACCTTAGCCATACACATTCTCGACTTGCTTCATGGAGTGCTATGACTTCAACATGATTAGAAGAAGTGGCAATAAGTGTCTGCTTTTGTGAACGCCAAGAGATCGCTGCACCTCCACATGTGAACACATATCCTGTTTGAGACTTGGCTTTATGTGGATCTGACAAATAACCTACATCTGCATAACCAGTTATTTCTTGTTTTGATCCTCTGGAATAAAACAAACCAAAGTTAGTTGTTCCTCGAAGATAACGAAATACATGTTTAATACCATTCCAATGTCTCCGTGTAGGAGATGAGCTAAATCTTGCTAACAAGTTAGTAGCAAATGCTATATCTGGTCGGGTACAATTAGCCAGATACATAAGAGCTCCAATTGCACTTAGGTATGGTACTTTAGGACCAAGAACCTCTTCATTATCTTCGCGAGGGCGAAATGGATCTTTTTCCACATTCAATGATCTAACAACCATTGGAGTGCTCAAAGGGTTTGCTTTATCCATGTTAAAGCGTTTTAAGACCTTTTCAGTATAATTTGATTGATGCAAAAATATTCCACTTTGAAAGTGCTCAATCTGTAAACCAATACAATATTTGGTTTTTCCAAGGTCTTTCATTTCAAATTCATTCTTTAAATATATCATTGCTTCTAGGATCTCTTTGTGAGTTCCAATAATATTTAAATCATCAACATATACAGCAATGATAATGAATCCGGATGTTGTTTTCTTTATAAAAACACATGGGCATATAGGATTATTTACATATCCTTCTTTTAATAAATACTCGCTTAAGCGATTATACCACATGCGCCCTGATTGTTTTAACCCATATAACGATCTTTGCAATTTGATCGAATATAATTCTCTGGGTTTTGAACTTAATGCTTCAGGTATTTTAAATCCTTCAGGGATTTTCATATAAATATCGCTATCAAGCGATCCATATAAATAAGCTGTAACAACATCCATAAGACGCATTTCTAAATTTTTAGAAACTGCTAGGCTGATTAAATATCTAAACGTAATTGCATCCATTACTGGAGAATACGTTTCTTCATAATCAATTCCAGGTCTTTGCGAAAAACCTTGAGTAACAAGTCGAGCTTTATACCTCACAATCTCGTTTTTCTCGTTGCGTTTTCGTACAAAAGACCCATTTGTATCCTACTGGCCTCACGGCTTCAGGCGTGAGGATAATAGGTCCAAATACTTTACGCTTATTAAGCGAACTCAATTCAGCCTGTATAGCGTCTTTCCACTTTGTCCAATCATGTCTATTTTGACATTCAGTGACGGATCTTGGTTCAGGATCCTCACTTCCGTTAACAATATCACATGCTACGGAATAGGAAAATATTTCATCTATATTTTCCATCTTATTTCGATTCCATAATCCTCCTGTATTGACATAATCAATAGAGATTTCATGATTTTCTATATCTTCAGGATTTTTCATCTCTTGATTTGTCTTATTTTGTGTTTCTTCTGGAACACATTCTTGCTTATTTTGTGTTTCTTCTGTAACACATTCTTGCACATTGGGGTCATCGTGCTTATCTGCTCCTTTTCTTTTTCGAGGATTTTTATCTTTGGAACCGATTGGTCTACCACGCTTCAGGCGTGTCTTAGACTCATGAGTGACTTCATTCTCGGGTTGTCCTTTTGGGATTTCAATCCGAGCAGGAGCATTTACAGCTGGTATATATGATTTAGTCACTCTTTTTGTATCAGTGAACGCATCTGGCAATTGATTTGCTATTTCTTGTAAATGCATAATCTTTTGCACTTCTGTCTCACATTGTCTTGTGTGAGGATCAAGATGCAATAAGGATGGTTCACTCCATGTAATCTCCTTCTCCAGCTGTTTCTTTTCTCCCCCTAATGCTGGGAAAATTGCCTCATTGAAGTGGCAATCGGCAAATCGAGCCGTAAAAACATCACCGGTTTTAGGCTCCAGATATCTTATAATAGAAGGAGATTCATAGCCGACATATATTCCCAGTCTCCTTTGAGGACCCATCTTTGTATGTTGTGGTGGAGAAATTGGTACATATACCGCACAACCAAAAATTCTAAGATGGGAAATATTTGGTTCTTGACCAAATGCTAATTGTAGAGGGGAGTACTCATGATATGCACTTGGTCTGATGCGAATTAATGCTGCAGCATGTAAAACTGCATGACCCCATACAGAAATAGGAAGCTTTGTTCTCATTATTAATGGTCTAGCAATAAGTTGGAGGCGCTTAATCAGCGACTCAGCCAAACTATTTTGTGTATGTACATGGGCAACAGGATGTTCAACAACTATTCCAATTGACATACAATAATCATTAAAAGCCTGAGACGTAAACTCACCAGCATTGTCAAGTCTAACTCTCTTGATTGTATAAACAGGAAATTGTGCCCTTAATCTAATTATCTGAGCAAGAAATCTCGCAAATGCCACATTGCGAGTTGACAATAAACAAACGTGTGACCATCTACTAGAGGCATCTATTAATACCATAAAATATCTAAATGGTCCACACAATGGGTGTATAGGCCCACAGATATCACCTTGGATACGTTCAAGAAATGTAGGTGATTCTGTTTTTATTTTAGCTGGTGACGGTCTCATAATTAATTTTCCTAGAGAACAAGCTTCACATGGAATCTTACTAACTTGAAGGATCTTCTGGCCCTTTAATGTATGTCCATGTGAATTCTCAATAATTCTTCGCATCATCATTGAACCAGGATGACCTAAACGATCATGCCACAGAGTTATTGTCTCTGTATCTTCTTTAACTACCATATGTGATTCTATCACATTTATATATGTATAATGCAATCCTGAGGAAAGCTTTGGTAGTTTTTCTAGTATGTACTTCTTACCTGATATATAAGTAGTAAGATATATATACTTCATATTTTCTTCAGTTGCAGACTGAGTATCATATCCATGAAGATATATATCATTAAAACTCAACAAATTTCTTTTGGATTTTGGTGAAAACAAAGCATCTTTTATGAAAAACTTTGTTCCATTTGGCAATATGAAGCTGGCTTTACCAGTCCCTTCAATCAAGTCTACAGGACCTGATATTGTATTGATGATTGCCTTTGTTGGTTTTAATTCAGAGAAGTACCTTTTATGTTTGAGAATAGTATGTGTTGTACCGCTATCCGGTATGCAAATCTCTCCACTTTTGGTCTTGACTTCATCATTAGAATAATCCATATCAAGCTTCATGCAAAAAAATAAATAATTTGGTGAGAATAAAATTTGAAACATATTAAGTGAAATATTTCATTCAAAGATAGATTTGAAAATTACAAATAACAAAGTATAATAATACAATCATATGTCTAATTATCACCAATATCATGATGGATAGGAAGATCAACAAAATCATCAGTAAAATCCGAAGCATCAAGATGAGTTGAATCATCCATAGGATCATCATGTTCAGTGAAATTCACTTCTTTCTCTTTTCCTTTCAAGGATGTTTTGTAGAGCTTGCAAAGGTGCTCCGGTGTTCGGCACACTCTAGCCCAGTGTCCTTTGGAGCCACATTTGTAACAGGAATCTTCAGGATTCCGAAGAGAACTTTCACGAACATCTTTTCCTTTTTCATGTCTTTCTACATGATGCTTCTTGTGGATCGCGTTATTCTGTGAAGGGTTGTAAAAACCACTTCGACCGCGTCCACGGCCACGTCCACGGCCACGGCCACGACCATGTCCACGGCCGCGTCCATAATTATATCCTCGTCCATAATTTTTAGAAAATGCAGCATTTGCTTCTGGAAATGCTGCTGAACCAGTAGGACGGGACTGATGATTTTTTATCAAAAGTTCATTATTTTTCTCTGCCACAAGAAGAGATGAAATTAGTTCAGAATATTTCTTAAAACCACGCAACCTATATTGTTGTTGCAGTGTTATGTTGGATGCATGAAATGTGGAGTAAGTCTTCTCCAACATTTCTTCATCTGTGATATCTACCCCACAGAATTTCAACTGGGATACTATTCTGAACATTGCAGAGTTGTAGTCGCTAACTTTCTTAAACTCTTGGAAGCGCAAAGCATTCCATTCATCACGGGTGGCAGGGAGTACAACTTCCTTTTGATGATCAAACCTTTCTTTGAGGTTTTTCCATAAAGCACTTGGGTCTCTAACAGTGAGATATTCACACTTTAGACTTTCATCAAGATGTCTTCGGATAAAGATTGTCGCCTTTGCCTTATCTTGTGACGACGTAGAATTTATTTCTTTAATGGTCTCAGTGAGACCCATTGACTCAAGATGTATCTCAATATCAATAACCCAAGACATATAATTTCTCCCCGTGATATCAAGTGGAATGAACTCAAGCTTTGCAAAGTTTGACATGGTGATAACTATAACAAAATATAAAAATAATTAGAATCACAACATTTTTATTTCTCAAAGAAAACTTACATGTCAACCATAATAGCTACAAGTAGAAGAGGAAAAGTGAACATTAAAATAAAAAAATACGGGTACAATTCACTTGGATCCATGTCTCCAAGAAAAACGATAGAAGTGTTGATGATGATGACGGCAATAAGAAACATCAAAGCTGGACTAAGCATCTTGCGAAAAACTCGAACGCAAAGCTTCTAGAGATGATGAAAATTTTGAGAATGAAGAGAGATTGAGGAGTGAGTTATGTGGTTTAGAATTCACCAATTTATAGGATGAAAAATAGCCGTTTATAGCCGTTGGGGTTTTAGCCGTTGGGGGATATAGCCGTTTGGGGGGAGAGAGGAAAAACAATTTAGATTTTATATAATTAATATTGTAATTAAGGAAATGGTAAAATAAATATATTGTACTATATATATTTACGAGCTATAATATATGCACGCCACTCTACTTGGTGGGTGTTTTGCAGGCATAATTAATAAAGCAGTAATTATTGAAATAAATATTGGCACACCACGCTACTCGGTAAACCTTTCAGTGGGTGTTTGTCCAGATATAATAGTAGAATAATAAAATATATAATGTTAGAAGCTTGGGGTTTAATCCACGCAAGCATCAAGTTAGATGTTAGTAAAGATAGCATAATCACATCACTTTACTATAAATAGGTGGCAGAGCCTCCTTTTATTATAGTAATGATGTTATATGAATATAATTAGTATAATAATTCAGTTTTCGTAATCACATCACATTTCTATAAATAGGTGGCAGAGCCTCCTTTTATTATAGTAGTGGTGTTATACGAATATCATAAGTATAGTAACTTGCCAAGTTTACCTTGAGATTGTAGAGGTAGAAGCTGGGACTTGTGATAGGACTCTTCCTTGAGCAATGGAAGCAGAGGCTCGTGACAAGATCTTTACCTTTAGCTAATGGAGGCAGAGACTTGACGAGGTAGGCTTTTTCCCTGAGCTGACGGAGGTAGAGGCTGGGGACAGACTAGAGTGATCGTGCTGATAACGTGTTGTAAAAACTCCGAGAATATAACACCAAAGCAGAGAATTTTAGAGGCAGAGTAGAAGTAGGAATTCTTATTGATTTCTGAATTTGTGTACATTGAAATGAACCAGGAAGGGCCTATTTATAGATGAACTTTGAGTTACTATGCAGTCAATAATCACTGCATTTATGGGGGTAGTTGGGCGTTGGGCGTTGGTGGATAGCCAGCCATCTTTGACTGGTCTTAACAGACAGGAAATTATGTGCAGGCTTCAATAATGGTTTTTAGTTTTAATGTAATAAGACAGCACAACCACCGGAAACATAGTTTCTGATGGGAGCAGGTTAGCTCCTTCACGCGAAGAACCAGATGGTCCTTCGCGCGCTATCGGCTGTCCATCACAACTGATGGATGGCCAGATGGGGAGAGAGAAAAAACAAAAAAATATTTTATAGGTCCACCACAAAACGCGTTTTTTCCTCTTTCCTCATCGGCTCGTCCATCAACTGTGATGGACAACCCACAATGCACGAAGGACCATCCTGGTCTTCATTTGAAGGAGCTAACCTGCTCCCGTTTCTGATATAGGTTTGTCACTTGCACTGTGAATGTTATGTGTTGTTATTGTTAGGAATCAATCTGACAACTAATCAATGTCACCGATCTAATTAGCCAGGTCGGTGAATATCAGGTGGGAGGTTTTCCATTCAATAGAATGTTCCTTAATTACAGAATCACCTTTCAATTATCTTCCTTGGTTAAACACAAATTAGACTGGTATAAGTCAGTCTCAATATACTATATATCAATATAACCCTTGTATAAAGAATATTAATTCACTTATATAGTACTTGGAGTGAGGTACGCTTATAGCCAATCTCCTTAAGACAATTACGTCCCCCGCTACGGTGCTAACGGGTTACTGGACGCTGATCTCCCAGGATACACCACTCCTTCACGGTATTTGGATAGCACTATCAAATCACCGTACGGTCGAACCGTAGTTAATCAGTACCTTCACAGGATTATCAAAGCAGCAGGACCAAGACAAATCTCAGGGAGAATATTTGTCTTTATATTAGAGGAACACCTACTTTAGAGAAAGGAGATAGATAGAAGAATACTCTTCTTTGGAAGTTACAGATTCAGACAACAATTCTATTAAAGAATCTGTTGAATTTTCTGAGCCTTCCAACGATCCGAGTTACTTCTTCACTTTCACTTAGGAATCTGAGTTGCAGAAGAAGGGACAGAGAGCTTTTTCGCTGTGTATTTTCTCTATTTTCTGTATATCAAAAATGGAAGAAAGGAGCGCAATTTATAGCACTCCGAAAAGGGCAGAATCATACTTTGGAGTCCGAGCGGTTGCAATGGTTCGGTTTGAACCATTGCAACGGATCGTTCCAGACAGGAACCGCACAGACCGTTGCGCGGGTCCGGATAGCGGAGCTGGCGTGATCCGCTGTAACATTATACCCGTGAGACCCGGTTCAAAAAGTAGAACCGGACCGGGTAAGGAACCCGAACCCGAACCGGAGCTCCGGGCTTTAGCGTTGGCGCGAGCGCGTGTGGGCACGGTTTGCCTCTAATCGCGCGCGAAAACTCTAAGTACCCAAAAGGCACACCCTTTATTCTCATTTTTCTCTATTTAAACACTTCAAACTTTCATCTCATATCCAATGTGGGACTAAATGCTTTTAACTACTTTTAGTCCCCTTTTAACTTTTGAATTAGGCAAACTTTAGACTTAAATATCTCATTCATTCGAAGTCGGAATTGAATACGTGAATATACCACGTTCATCCCCAATGGAAGAAGAACACACTCCAGCCATTATCCAATTGATTTTATCAACGGATCTCACCGTAATTCAACTAAAAGATTCACATTTAATTCTTCATATTTCCCAACAATCCCCCATAATGAATGGAGATTCAATGAATTGATACACAAAGAGATTGACTCTATAGTGAAAGGTACTTTAGAAAAGAAATTGCATCAAGATAGGTGAAATAGGTCTTGAATCTTCCATAGTAAAAGTTTTATTGGACTTACTGGCCAATCAGTGAACTAAGTCTTGAACTGTTAACCATTAGTGTAAGCCAAGTCAACAAGCTTTATACAGTAACTTTTCAAATTAACTTTGGTTCTCGGTTGTGTCCATTTTGGCCCTGGACATTCTTAGTTTCAAAGAGTATCTTTAGGGAATAACAGCCTTCATAAAAATTCCTAAAGAGCCGACCCAGCTCTATACTCACATAGGTGATCTTCCTATTAAGAGTAGTCTACTTTACTCCACTTGTTTTAATAACAAGATATAAGCATCATTAAAAGCGTTTTGAGCTTAAACCTGCACAAAAATACAGTATTTCAGAACTTCACAATAGAGATGTGCAAGTGCTCAATTCTACTGCGATAGCAAGTGGCCATGCGGGTCGTGATCCACAAGGAGGGTTAGCGATAGAACCGTTCAAGGTTTGTATTGAAATCTTTATGAAGAAAAACGAAGATTCTTCTTTGTTTTAAGAAATGAAAATGAAAAAGAGTTAGGTTAAAGTTAAGTGAGAAAGAAAGTAGTAGAATGAGAAGGTGGAGAAAATCGGAGAATGATTATATACAAAGAAATGGAAAAGGAGTGATGAAAGAAGTGGGTGTTGGTTATTTAAACTACAGAAATAAAAGAAAAGAAAGAAGATAAGAAATACTTACCTAGTTTGGTTGATGACTTACTTGGAACCTTGCATGTTCTACCTTACTTCGGAGGCGTTCAATGCATAAGCCATAGGATCGAGCTCAGTCCCCAGTCGCATTACATCATCAAGACGAACAAGAATGAAATGATACGGAGTCTTGAGGAGGAGAACATCATCATGAATTATCGTTGGCACTCACACAAACATTGTTATACTGATGCTTCTGGATTCACTTGCATGCTCATCAAAATCAAAAGAGGTGAAGTAGAAAGAAGAAGAAGAAAACAAAAGTAAAGACGAACATAAAAAAAATTACCTTTTATTGCTTGCAGAAAAGATGGAAGAAAGGAGGAGGGTACATCGGTGTTACTCTCAACATAAGCCTCTCTCTCTCTTACTTACATGAATCTGAATCTAACCTAAGCTTACATACAAATTAAAATTACATAAAAAGAAAACAAAAACCTATACTACAAAGAGTGAAAAACTGGACTAATTCCTATCTCTGCATGGTCGTCCCCTGGAGGCTCTGAAAATCCCAATATTTATAGGCAAAACCCAACCTACAGGATCATATGAAGATAGGGGGAGCAAACGCTCCCCCTAACTCTCCAACAGAGCCGCGAAAACGCGGCTATGGCCGCGTTTTCGTGGCCAGGGTGTGGCCAGGTGGCCACACCCTGTTGGTGGTGCTCCCCGGTTTCTTGATTTGTAATTATCTTTATCGGGATTTGCAGTTTATGTCCGGGATTTTAACGAAATGGCCTTTGATCCTTGGCTTCAACCGATCGATTCAGAGAGGATTCTTCTAAACCGATTTTTAACCTCTCTGATATGTCAAGATTTTGCCCTGATTCCTTGATTTCGAATTTATTCTGAATTAAGTCAGGATTTGGTGGGCTTTTGGGCTCATTTCTCTTCACTCTCCTTTAGAAATGAGCTTGCAAATAAATTAAACATTTAATTAGGAAAATGTAGAGTTTATTCTATAATAAGTAGGAGAATATGATATTAAATGTGCAATATTAGTAACCAATCACACTCCCATACCTATCTTTTGCTCGTCCTCGAGAAAAACAACTAAGCTATACTAAGGATTATTAGACCACTTTCGCAGGTCACGCGATTGCACTGAGCATGTGCAACAAGCCGTTAAACCTCTAGGTTTCCCCTAGAGGATGAGTTTTGTCTCGTGAGGGTTTTCAGCGGATTACACCCACAAAATCCATAAAGAAAGAGAAACAAAGAGTTAGTATTTTCGAAAAGCATTTTGAAAGAGAAAAATATTTGAAATATAATTGTAAGACTTAAGTAATATATAAGTTATAGGAAAACTGAATTTTTCATTCCTAAACTTAGTCTCTATTCAAAAATTTGTTATCAATCAAAGTAAGGAGTCAAATTGTACTTCTCATTTAGTCTATTACTTTACCCTAAGTCATATGCACCTTGTGATCGTGAAAATTTTGACTAAGGGTTCTTTAACTCTAACTCTTATGCCTTATTTATTTATATATATTTTTTGTGGTATTATTCCTTAGTTCTATTAGGCTTTCTAATCTGCCCATGTAACGAGCCTTTAATCGATGACTCCCAAACCAAACGGTCTTAGGGCACCGGGCGAGAAAACACCCCAAGGACTTAAGGACTCGAGCAAACAAGACCACAAAACTAAGGATTTTATTATATGAACCCCTTTTAGGCGTGAATACTTATGCTTTATTAGGCACAAATACCCAACTTAATCAGAAGATTTATATATATATTTTTCTCAAACTTATTTAATCATCTTTCGCATAAATACTAAGGCTTGCGTAGGCCAAAGTACCTAGCTAATCAATAATTAGATTTGTTCATCTTTCATTGATATATATATATATATTTTATATATAAGGCATAAGAATCTTTGTTTTTGAAGCCTAAGTGTGTAAGTGTATGAAGTATGCATATTTCATTAAGGTAAAGATCAAGACTAAATTACTTTGACAAATTATCTTTCTAACTCTAAAAATCAAACAAATAATCTTATTTTGACCAAATTTAAGAAATCCTAATTTTGATTTTCCTATTCCTTAAAATTAACTTAATTTCTTACAAAAAAATATGTCAAAATATTGTTTCTATTTTCAAAAAGTTTTTTTTTAAAAGTAAAGAAAAATGTTAATATTTTTTTTTTAAAGTTAAGTTAGAACCCTCCCCCACACCTATCTCATGCATTGTCCTCAATGTATGAATTAATGCATAGATGCATGAAAAAGAAGAAAGGGAAGGAAAATGTTACCTTAAGGTGGTGGTTCCGGTGGTGGTCTGATTGGTCCACGAAATGCGGTCTAATCGACTTTTCGTGGAGTTCGGAGGAACCCACCAGAAATCTCTCTAATATAACCCATTAAAATGATGTATCCATAAAGGATTTTTATTAAAAATTTAACCCCATCTAATTTCCAAATTCCATAATTAATTTCGGAGTCAAATTTGTCAACCGCCTTGTCCCAAAATGGAGTGTGAAATGATAAAATGATTGACTTGGACTCAGGAAGTACTGGAACTAATACCGACTCAGGAAAGTAACTTAAGTCAAATAAAGGTTCAGGAGTCGAGATTGACTCAGAAAGTGGGTCCAAATCAAGAAGTTGAAACTCAAGTCCACATTCAGTTTCCAACAATAGAATGTGACTTAATAGTGGTGATTCAAGTTTAAGAATAATAGGTGTGGGAATCAAAACTGACTCTAAAATATTACTCAAGTCGGGTAACAAAACAGGAGTCAATATTGATTTGGGAATTTGAACTGGATCACAGATTTGAGAATCTAGGTCACATTTCTCATTGAGTTCAATATCATAAAAATGAGAACTTGCCAATTTGTCAATAGGACTTTCAAAAGTGTAAAATTGGTCAAGTTCAATATGATCATCAAAGATGGGTGATTCAATTTCATGATGAATTGGCACAGGATCCAATGTTGACTCGGGAAAAAGATTGAAATCAGATAAAGATACCGGAGTCATTATTGAATCAGGAAGTAGAATTGAATCACTAAGTTGAGGTTCAGGATCATATTACTTCTCAAGTTCTATTTCAGGAAAGGAATAATTTGCCAAACTGTCAATATCATTTTTAAAATTTGGAGTTTGGGCAAGTTCAAATGATTGTTCTGAAATGGAACCTTGATTTCCAAAACAATATGACTCTTCGGCTCTAACAGAATGGTTAGCGACATTAGAACTGGTCAAACGGTGAGAACGTAGAGATTAGACCATCATATCTATGTCACGATTACGAGCGTTTTGAGCCTGAGTCATGGCTTCAAGCATCTTTCCATAGTTGATTGGTTCATCGTTTTGTTGAAAAGATGAAGTGCTGTCTTGGAATTGGTGGTGAAATTGTGAGTCCATCAGATTTTGTGATTTTTGTTTGGACTCATGTATACTCATTTCCAAAATTGATGGTTTTCTATTTTGGACTGGTGGAACTGAGTATGAATCTTGGAAATATTGTGGACTAGGTGGATAAGGAGGACAAGTTGGTTGAAAATTGGACTCGGGGGAGGTGAATCCCCACTGACTCTGTGAAGAGTTGAAATTATTCTGGAAATTATGGTTATAAGATTGGGGGCATGGGTTATATTGATTCGGATAAGACCAATCTGGCACACTAGGTTGGTTAAAGTTATGATATACCGGGTTGGTAATATCCGAAAAAGAGGTCGGTGTGTAATATGGATTACTATTAAAATTGGAAAAATTGTTATTATAAGCCATATCACACAATAGAATACAAACAAAGAAAAAAACAAACAAATAAGCAAACCAATAAAAAGAAAAAATTCTAAACTAAGTTAGGGTAGACCTATGACCTAGACGACTCCTAACTGGTTAGACTGTCCACGGGAGGTATAATGCAGACTTTGACCACAAGCTAATCAGCCGGGTCAGGGCAAGATTGGGGGAGGTTATCCGTCAAAGACGTTCCTTAATTAAATAACCACAACCTTCGGGCTTTCGACCCTTAATCCCTTTCCTAAACGCTGATTTGGCAGGAGTCAAATTCCAACACCTTTCCCCTTAGGATAATCTCCTAATTGAGTCTGAGATGTCCCTAGGGCCAGCGTCTACTCATTTTTAGTTAGGCTCGGGTTAGTGAGTGCTTGGAATCTGATTTTTGAGCCAAGGAAGGGTGATTAAATCCCCACCTTATCTTGTTATGGGGTGGTGCCCTTAAGATCAGTTTGTGCAAGTGTACAAGATATGCAAACAAGATTCACTCAAAGCGATATAAATCAACCAAGAAATGAGTCCTATTCTAAATGCAATGCGAACGTACCATGCTCCAGCACTCTTCAACAGTAAAGTAAATGAATTGAAAAGACACGTGCCTAAAATGCAAACGTCTAATCAATTTTTCAAACTTTTCAACAAGTATTTTACTGTTGGTTTATTAGCAGGCTCCTGGTGATGTCATACAAGAAATAAAGTTTGCAGAAACTCTAATTTTGCAAAGCAAGCAGCCCTGCAAAAAGCCAGTCAGTAGTGAACTCTTCCTTGCAGCGGAACCGCGGCTAAAGCCGAGCAAACGCGGCAATTCAGAGGGTACTTGGTCTCTGTTTTCTGGAACAGAGGCCCTAGACCACTTATATGTTACTGCAATCTTTTTTTCCTGCTTTTCCTGCCCTATAACCTGCAACAGAGAAGGCAAATTCGTTTTAGTTCTAAAAATTCAATAAAAATCGTTACCCTCCCCGGCAACGGCGCCAAAATTTAATTAAGTTTAAACCTGCACAAAAATACAGTATTTCAGAACTTCACAATAGAGATGTACAAGTGCTCAATTCTACCGCGATAGCAAGTGGCTATGCGGGTCGTGATCCACAAGGAGGGTTAGCGATAGAAGCGTTCAAGGTTTGTATTAAAATCTTTGTAAAGAAAAACGAAGGTTCTTCTTTGTTTTAAGAAATGAAAATGAAAAAGAGTTAGGTTAAAGTTAAGTGAGAAAGAAAGTAGTAGAATGAGAAGGTGGAGAAAATCGGAGAATGATTATTTACAAAGAAATGGAAAAGGAGTGATGAAAGAAGTGGGTGTTGGTGATTTAAACTACAGAAATAAAAGAAAAGAAAGAAGATAAGAAATACTTACCTAGTTTGGTTGATGACTTACCTGGAACCGAGGCGTTCAACGCATAAGCCATAGGATCGAGCTCAGTCCCCAGTCGCATTGCATCATCAAGACGAACAAGAATGAAATGATACGGAGTCTTGAGGAGGAGAACATCATCATGAATTATCGTTGGCACTCACACAAACATTGTTATACTGATGTTTCTGAATTCACTTGCATGCTCATCAAAACCAAAAGAGGTGAAGTAGAAGGAAGAAGAAGAAAACAAAAGTAAAGATGAACATAAAAAAAATTACCTTTTATTGCTTGCAGAAATGATGGAAGAAAGGAGGAGGGTACATCGGTGTCACTCTCAATATAAGCCTCTCTCTCTTACTTACATGAATCTGAATCTAACCAAAGCTTACATATAAATTAAAATTACATAAAAAGAAAACAAAAACCTATACTACAAAGAGTGAAAAACTAGACTAATTCCTATCTCTTCATGGTCGTCCCCTGGAGGCTCTGAAAATCCCAATATTTATAGGTAAAAC
Organism: Agave tequilana; assembly: GCA_038442645.1. Taxonomy (NCBI): domain Eukaryota; kingdom Viridiplantae; phylum Streptophyta; class Magnoliopsida; order Asparagales; family Asparagaceae; genus Agave; species Agave tequilana. Next base: position 84,243 of record JAVJIF010010452.1, on the reverse strand, counting down.
CCAACCTACAGGATCATATGAAGATAGGGGGAGCAAACGCTCCCCCTAACTCTCCAACAGAGCCGCGGAAGCGCGGCTTTGGCTGCGTTTCCGCGGCCAGGGTGTGGCCAGGTGGCCACACCCTGTTGGTGGTGCTCCCCGGCTTCTTGATTTGTAATTATCTTTATTTGGATTTGCAGTTTATGTCCGGGATTTTGACGAAATGACCTTTGATCCTTGGCTTCAACCGATCGATTCAGGGAGGATTCTTCTCAACCAGTTTTCAACCTCTCTGATATGCCAAGATTCAGCCCTGATTTCTTGATTTTGAATTTATTCTGAATTAAGTCAGGATTTGGTGGGCTTTTGGGCTCATTTCTCTTCACTCTCCTTTAGGAATGGGCCTGCAAATAAATTAAACATTTAATTAGAAAAATGCAGAGTTTATTGTATAATAAGTAGGAGAATATGATATTAAATGTGCAATATTAGTAACCAATCAGTTAAGCATATCCGTAATCTACTTGTAGAAAGGACTTGTGTGCACCTTAGGAATGTATTGGAGTCAAGCTCCTAAGTGCTTACTTGCTGAGTCAATCATAACTAGTTTTTTCTCTTGAACTTAGTCCGTGAGATCTCCAGTTGCTAAGTGAGTTTTCATTAAGCTGACTCGGTAAGGTTAGGCTTTTAGACCCATTCCCCTCGTGCGCAGTTTATACACTCTAAACTTAAACCTTGGGTAAATGGGTCCGCTAAATTATCTTTTGACGAGACAAAGTCAATAGAGATAATTTCATTTGAGAGCAAGTGCTTAGCGATATTATGTCTACGATGAATATATCTAGACTTACCGTTATATATAAAATTTTGTGCCCTAGATATAACTGCTTGATTATCACAGTCAATGCATATAGCGGGCACTGACTTTTGCCATAATGGTATATCTTTCAAAAATTGTGCAAGCCATTCTGCTTCTTCTCCGGCCTTATCTATGGCTATGAATTTCAATTCCATAGTGGAATGGGCAATACATATTTGTTTGGAAGATTTCTGAGATATCGCTGCTCCTCTTAGAGTAAATATGTATCCGCTAATTGATTTTGATTCCTCAGAATCTGCAAACCAATTAGCATCACTGTATCCTTCAAGTATAGGTGGATACTGTCCATATCTCAAGGAATATTTCTTGGTATGTGATACGTAATCTAATACTCATAGTAGAGCAGTTCAATGATCATCACTGGGGTTACTAGTGTATCTACTTAACTTGCTTATAGCGTAAGCAATATAGGGTCTAGTGTAATTCATTAAATATATTAAACTTTCTATAATCTGAGAATACTCTAACTGGCGTACTTCAGTTCTTGTATTCTTACGAAGGTAGATGTGTGGGAGAAAAAGATTTGTATTCTCCTTTATCCCAAGATCCTTGAATCTTTCTATCATCTTATCCACGTAGTGAGATTGAGACAGATTGATATCATCTGGTGTTCTTATGATTTTAACTCCTAAAATTACATCAGCAACCCCCAGATCCTTCATGTCAAAATTGTTGGATAATATTCTTTTAGTGGACTTAATAGTTTCAATATTAGTCGCAAGTATCAACATGTCGTCTACATAAAGACAAACAATGATACATGCATTTTCAACTGTTTTAGTGTAAACACACTTATCACATTCATTTATCGTGAATCCATCTTTAATCATGACACTATCAAATTTCTCATGCTATTATTTTGGAGCCTGCTTTAGACCGTATAAGGATTTTACCATTTTACACACTTTGTGTTCTTGGCCCTTGACTATAAATCCTTCAGGTTGCTCCATATATATTTATTCATTTAATTTACTATTTAAGAATGCAGTCTTGACATTTATTTGATGAATATCTAAGTTATGCAATACTGCCATTGCAATTAACATCCGAATGGAGGTTATTCTTGTTACTAGTGAATAAGTATCGAAGTAGTCAAGTCCTTCCTTTTGTCGATAACCCTTGGCTACTAATCTAACCTTGTACTTATCGGTTGATCCATCGGTTTTTAATTTTCTTTTAAAAATCTACTTACTCCCAATTGGTTTACTGCTAAGAGGTAAGTTTGCCAATTCCTAAGTATGATTACTTAGTATAGATTCTATTTCGCTATTTATAGATTCTTTTCACATTTATGCTTTTGGGGTAGACATAACCTCTTTAAATGTTTGAGGCTCATTTTCAATAGCATATCCTATGAAATCTGGATCAAAAGATTTTGAGATTCTAGATCTCTAACCTCTTCTTAGTTCCATTTCCGCATTAACAATCGGTTCCTTGGGGCTTTCATCTATGAACGCCACCTCATTTGTTTTTTTCCCAGAAGTCTTTTCTATTTCCCATTTGAATGAAAAAATGTCTTCAAAGAACACATCATCTCTAGATTCGATAATCATGTTTACATGAATATATGGTATTTCTAATTTATAAACTAGAAATCTATAGGCACTACTATTCAAGGCATAGCCTATGAATATGCAGTCCATAGTCCATTTAGTCTTTTTAGACAATGGTGCTAGTGCCTTTGCAAGGCACCCTCACATTTTGAGGTAATAGTAGGAAGGTGTCCTTCCATGCCATAACTCAAATGGTATAAGACTGAGTTTTTTGTGGGGTACTCTGTTTAGAATATAATTTGCAGTTAACAGAGCTTCTTCCACAAGTTCTGTGGAGCTTCAGAACTTACGAGCATGGAATTGGCTATCTCCTTTAAAGTTTTATTCTTCCGTTCAACGATTCCATTTTGCTGAGGAGTATATGGTGCTGTAGTTTGATGGATTATACCAAATTTAGCACATAACTCACTAAAATCATTTGATTCATATTCTCCGCCTCGATCGGATTTTAGAATCTTGATATTCTTGTTGAGTTGATTCTCAACTTTAGCTTTATATGTTATAAACATATTCATTACCTCATCCTTACTGTTTAGAAGATACACATAACAGTATCTTATACAGTCATCAATAAAAGTATTAAAATACTTGTTCCCGCCTTTAGTTGGCGTAAACTTCAAGTCACATAAATCACTATGAATTAACCCTAACGGTTCTGTATTTTGACTAACTGAGTGAAATAAATTTTTCACGAACTTGGCCTCAACACAAATCTTATACTTGCAAATTTCTTCAAAGTTGAGTTTAGGAATATATCCTAAATTAGATAAGTTTTTTAAAGACTTGTAATTTATATGTCCTAATCTAGCATACCATAAATAGGAGACTCAAGCAAATAAAAAGAAATTTTTTCTTTATTTATAAGCTTAGGGTACAAATACACGGATTATTTGTCCACAATAGCAACATTGGCCTTAAAAAGGCCATCAATAAGATAACCCTTACCCACATATATCCCACCCTTAGTAAGTACAAATTATCTGATTTGAAAACTATTCTAAATCCTTTCTTACTAAGTAATGATCCAGAGATCAGATTCTTGCGGATATCTGAAATATGTAGCACATCGTTTAGAGTAAGCTCTTTCGTAGATGTCCACTTTAGGATGACTGACTGAAACGAGAAAATAATAAAGAATGAATTAGAGTTAGAAAGTCTTAGTCTTTTCTCAATGTAACCGCGTAGTAAGGGTTAGACGGGTCAATCCACAGAGAAGGATGCGATGGAAGCTTTTCGGAACGATTTTTCTAACAGTTAGCTTAGAAAAAAGAGATATTGATTGTAAGAAATAAATTTAATTAAGCAAAAGGAATTATAGTCCACTAATCGTCTACCACAACTAAAGTATTAGTCTAAAAAAGTGAACATCATATTGAATCCATGAAGAATTATCTATCCTAGGATTTTGATTGAGAATCAAGAAAGATGAATAAAAATATTGTAAACCCTCATTAGTGTGCACTAATTAAAATTAAACTATAGTTAATCTTAATTTCAATGCATAGCATAAGAAAAGTCCACTTAAAATTATGCTATCAAAGTGTTTAAATATGAACCATGAATGATCATTTAAAAAGTACAACCAAAATTAGTTAAACTTAATTATTGATTCATCTTCAAGAACACCAATTTATTCCTAAGGTTTTTAATAAGCATAGATGTCAATCAGTTCATTTATTTAAACTAAAATAGGGTTGATCGAGAGATTAGCAAACTATAAATTTAATTAGTTATTCATATTTTTATTTTTATTTTTAATTTTTATTTTGAATAAGAAAAGTTGCATGAAAATTAAAAGAAGAAAAACAAATATGCTAAGCAGAAAACTAAATTGAATTGCAAAGTAAGAAGAGAAAAAAAGAATAAAGAATCTTTTTTTATTGGATGTCACCGGCCAATTACAAAGCTCTTCTGCTTCTTCAATAATCTTCTTCTCCAAATAAAAAAACAAAAGATACAAGAAAATTCAGAAAGAAGAAAAGATCTAAAGAAAACCCTAGACTTGAGCTTCTGAGAGCTGCCTTCTCTGTTGCTCTGTAGGGGTATTTATAGGATTTAAAATATAGAGTCCCAGTAAAACTCTCCCACGAAGATGCGTCACCAACCGCCTCTGTATTGTCGCGGAAACGGAAAAATTGCCACGTTTCCGCGGCAAAAGCGTAGCCAAATGCCACGCGCTTTCTCGCGTGCCTCCTCTGGTCCGTCCATCGGGAAATCTATCCTCAGATCTTGATTTTAGGCTCTGAATTTTGACATGCGTTGATCTCTTTAAATGACTTGGAGACCAAGCTATCTCAAAATCCGAATCAAACTCAGATTTTCTCTCTTTTATCTTTATCTTGTAGTGCAAGCAAGCAGGTTCAAATAGAAGTCCAACTCTAATTTTAATTAGGATAAGGATCCATCTTATTCTATCTTCTCCACCTTTAGATAAATCCAAATTTAAATGGGATCGAAAAGATGCTTCCTTTATCTTTCCTAATTATTCTTTATTTTCATATTTCTTGTGGGCTTTTGGCTTCTTTTGTGCTTCATTTATTTATTCTTTAATTACTCAAGGCTTGCACAACACTAAACAATAAAACATTACGTAGCAGTGCTTTATAAAAGAATAAGTAGGGAAATATGATGATAAATATGATGATAAATATGCAATTCTGACTACCTATCACACCCCCACACTTATTTTTTTGCTCGTCCTTGAGTAAAAATAAAAGTAAAAAGGAAAAGAAAAGAAAAACTAACTTATCCTAACTCACTTTCGTAGGAATCATGGTTGCACTTCGCACGTGCAACAAGCCGTTAAACCTCTAGGTTACCCTTGGAGGATAAGTGTTGCCTCGTGAAGGTTTTCAGTGGATTACACTCACAAAATCCATAAAAGAAGAAAATGTTAGTGATTAAAAAAAAATTATTTTGAAAAAGGAGAGAAATATTTGAAATATATTTGAAGAAACTAAGCAATCTATAAGTTTTAGGATTATCATTTTTATTCATTCTTGAACTTAGTCTCCATACAATAATTTGTTATCAATTTTAAGTAAGGATTAAAATTGAATTTTTATATAGTTTCTTCTGTTACCCTAAGTCATATGCATCCTTGTGAACATGAATTTTTACTAGGGATTTTTTAACTTGGACTCCCATGCATTTTTATTATATTTTTTTATATATATCTATTTTTATTATTATTATTTTTTAATATGTATAACTCATCTAATTTTCTTTTGTATAAGTATCAAGGCTTCTTGAGACCCTCATACCTAACTAATTGACTATTAGATGTATTAGATGTATTAGTACATATATAGATAATATTTCTTAGTTTTCTTAGGCTTTCTAATTTACCCATGTAGCGAGCCTAAGGCGGTGGCTCCGAAATTGGTCAGTTTTAAGGCACCAGGTGAGAAAACACTCCATGGACTTAAGAACTCGAGTGAAGTAAGCCACAAAACTAAGGACTTTATTTATAAAATCACCTTTAGGCATGAATATATATGCTTCTTGAGGCACATGTATCCAGCTTAATTAGTGGAAAATATTCTTTTATTTATATTATTTATATATTTTTTATAAGGCATAAGAGTCTTTGTCTTAGAATCCTAGATGTGTAAGTGTATTAGGTATGCACATTTTATTAAGGTAAAAATTAAGACTAATTACTTATTCAATTTTTCCTCCTATACCTAAAAATCTAACAATTTATTTTATTTTGACCAAGTTTTGTGAAATCCTAATCATAATTTTTCTAATTCTTAATATTAACTTAGATTTCTTTCTAAAGATAAGTCAAAATATTACTTCCTTTTTCAAAAGTTTTTTTAAAGTAAAGAAAATGTTAATAGTTTTTTTTATTTTTAAAAAAAGAAAATCTAAGTTATGTTAGAGCCTTCCCCCACACTTATCTCATGCATTGTCCATAATGTATGAATTAATGCATAGATGCATGAAAAAGAAGAAAAGGAAGGAAAATATTACCTTAAGGTGGTGGTTCCGGTGGTGGTCTGATTGGTCCACGAAATGCGACCCAATCGAATTTGTATGGAGTTGGCGGAACCCACCAGAAACTTCTCTAATATAACCCACTAAAATGATGTATGTATGAATGATTTTTATTAAGAAATTTACCCCATCTAATTTTCAAATTGCACAAATAAGTTCGAAATCAATTTTATTAACACCCTTGTCCCAAAACGGAGTGTGAAAAGATGAAATGATTGACTTGGACTTAGGAAGTATGGGAACTAATACTGACTCAGAAAAGTGACTTAGGTCAAGTAAAGATTCAGGAGTCAAGATTGGTTCAGAAAGTGGGTCCAAATCAAGAGGATGAAACTCAAATCCACATTCATTTTCCTACAATGGAATGTGACTTTCTAAGATTGGTGATTCAAGTTCAAGAATGACAGGTGTGGGAACCAAAACTGACTCTAAAATATTACTCAAGTTGGGTAACAAAATAAGAATCAATATTGATTTAGGAATTTGAACTAGATCACAAATTTGAGAATCTAGGTCACATTTCTCATTGAGTTCAATCTCATAAAAATGAGAACTTGCCAATTTGTCAACTAGACTTTCAAAAGTATGAAATTAGTAAAGTTCAATATGATGATCATAAAATATTGGCGATTCAATTTCATGATGAATTAGCACAGGATCTAATGTTGACTCGGGAAAAAAATTGAAATCACGTAAAAATACTGGAGTCATTATTGAATCAGGAAGTAGAATTGAATCACCAAGTATAGATTCAGGATCATATTCATTTTCAAGTTCAATTTCAGGAAAGGGATAACTTGCCAAAATGTCAATTTCGTTTTCAAAATTTGGGGTTTGGGCAAGTTCAAAAATGGGTGTGCTGAAATGGAATCTTATTTTTCAAAACAAGATGATTCTGTGGCTCTAATAGAGTGGTTAGCGACATCAGAAGTGGTCAAATGGTGAGAATGGAGAGTTTGAACCATTCTATCTATGTCATGATTATGAGCGATTTGAGCCTGAGTCATGGCTTCAAGAAGCTTTTCATAGTCGATTGGTTCATCGTTTTGTTTCGATTGGACTTGAAAAGATGAAGTTTTATTTTGAAATTTGTGGTGAAATCATGAGTCCGTCAGATTTTGTGATTGTTGCTTGGACTCACGCATACTCATTTCCAAGATTGATGGTTTTCTATTTTGAACTAGTGAAACTGAATATGAATCTTAGAAATATTGTGGACAAGGTGGATAAGAAGGACAAGTTGGATGAAAATTGGACTCGGGGGAGGTGAATCCCCGTTGACTCTGTGAAGAGTTAAAATTGTTTTAAAAATTATGGACATAAGATTGGGGGCATGAGTTATATTGATTCGGATAAGACCACTCCGGCACACTAGGTTGGTTAAAGTTATGATATGCCGGGTTGGTGATATCTGAAAAAGAGGTCGGGGTGTAATATGGATTACCATTAAAATTGAAAAATTGTTGTTATAAGCCATATCACACAAACAAAGAAAAACAAACAAATAACAAACAAATAAAAGAAAATAAAATCTAACTTAAGTTAGGGTAAACCTTAGACCTAGATGACTCCTAACTTTAGGTTATCCTTGGGAGTTCTAGTGCTGACCCTAATCACAAGTTAATCGGCCAGGTAGGTGGCAAAGTTGGTGGGAGGTTATCCATCAAAGACGTTCCTTAATTAAGTAACCACCAACTTTAGGCTTTTGGCCCTTAATCCCCTTCCTAGATACCGATTTGGCAAGAGTTAGTTTCGAACAACCTCCTCCTTCAATCAACCTCCTAAATGAGTCCAAAGTCAACCTAAGACCAACGTCTAGTCAATTTTTATTTTAGGGTTAGGGTGAGTGCAACGAGGATGATTTGTGGGCCAAGGAAGGGTAATGATGTCCCCACCTTATCTTGTTTATGGGTTTTACCCTTAAAGTGATTTACTGCACGTGTAAAGCAATAGACAAGTATTCACTCAAAAGAAGTAAATCAGCCAAGGGTGCTTCCTAGTCTATATACAATGCGAACGTACCTTATCGCTACCACTTTTCAAAAGAAATTAAAGAAATTTAAATAGACACGTGCCTATGATGTAAGAGTCTAAATTTTTTTAATTAGTCAACTAATAGGTTACTGTTAATTAATTAGCAATATGCAGGGCGATCACAGAAAAAAATTATCAAAGCAGTAAAGTGGACTTCGTAATTTGCAGCAACCTGCAAAAGATCAATTAGTAGTGACCGACTAATGCCACGGAAACGTTGCAATTGTCGCGTTTGCGCGGCTATTTAGTAGGCTCTGTTGCTCTGCCTTTTAGGGCAGAGGCAGATAGTAGTAGGCTCTGTTGCTCTGCCTTCTAGGGCAGAGGCACATAGTAGTTGTATGTCCTTAGCTGCAGCTAGTTTTCCTGTTATCAGATCCTGCAAACAGGAAACAAATAAAAAAATAATTAGTTTTTTTAAGAGAATATCGTACCATTCTCTCCCCGGCAACGGCATCAAAATTTTGATTGAGAAAGAAAAATAATAAAGAATAAGTTAGAGTTAGAAAGTCTTAATCTCATCTCAATGTAACCGCATAGTAAGGGCTAGACAGGTCGATCCACAGGAAGAATGCGATGGAAGCTTTTCGAAACGATCTTCTCTGATAGTTAGCTTGGAAAAAGAGATACTGATTGTAAGAAATAAATTTAATTAAGTAGAAGGAATTATAGTCCACTAATCGTCTACCACAACTAAAGTATTAGTCTAAAAGAGTGAACATCATATTGAATCCATGATAAGTTATCTACCCTAGGGTTATGATTGAGAATCAAGGAAGATGAATAAAAATATTGTAAATCCTAATTAGTGTGCACTAATTAAAATTAAACTATAATTCATCTTAATTTCAAAGCATAGCATAAGAAAAGTTCACTTAAAATTATGCTATCAAAGTATTAAAATATGAACCATGAATGATCATTTAAAAAGTGCAACCAAAATTAGTTAAACTTAATTATTGATTCATCTTCAAGAATACCAATTTAATCCTAAGGTTTTTAACAAGCATAGATGTCAATCAGTTCATTTATTTAAACTAAAATAGGGTTGATCGAGAGATTAGCAACTATAAGTTTAATTAGTTATTCATATTTTTATTTTTATTTTTATTTTCAATTTTTATTTTGAATAAGAAAAATTGCATGAAAATTAAAAAAGAAAAACAAATAAGCTAAGCAGAAAACTAAACTGAATTGGAAAGTAAGAAGAGAAAAAAGAATAAAGAACCTTTTCTTAACTGGCCAATTAGAAAGCTCTTCTGCTTCTTCAACAATCTTCTTCTCCAAATAAAAAAACAAAAAATACAAGAAAATTCAGAAAGAAGAAAAGATCTAAAGAAAATCCTAGACTTGAGCTTCTGAGACTGCCTTCTCTGTTGCTCTGTAGGGATATTTATAAGAGGTTTAAGATATAGAGTCCCAGTAAAACTCTCCCACGAAGATGCGTCACCAACCGCCTCTGTGTTGCCGCGGAAATAGGAAAATTGCCATGTTTCTGCAGCCAAAGCGTAGCCAAATGCTACGCGATTTCTCGCGTGGCCTCCTCTGGTCCGTCCATCGGGAAATCTATCTTCAGATCTTGATTTTAGGCTCTGAATTTTGAAATGCGTTGATCTCTTTAAATGACCTGGAGACCAAGCTATCTCCCAATCTGAATTAAATTCAGATTGTCTCCCTTTTATCTTTATCTTGTAGTGCAAGCAACCAGGTTCAAATAGAAGTCCACCTCTGATTTTAATTAGGATAAGGATCCATCTTATTCTATCTTCTCCTCCTTTAGATAAATCCAAATTTAAATGGGTTTGAAAAGATGTTTCCTTTATCTATTCTAATTATTCTTTATTTACATATTTCTTGTGGGCTTTTGGCATCTTTTGGGCTTCATTTATTTAATCTTTAATTACTCAAGGCCTGTACAACACTAAACAATAAAACATTATGTAGCAATGCTTTATAAAAGAATAAGTAGAAAAATATGATGATAAATATGATGATAAATATGTACTTTTGACTACCTATAAATGACCTTTTCTTTTCCCTTAACCTTGGATGCGTCTGAGTTTCCCATGAAGAGTTGCTCATCTTACTCTAATTTTTGATATTCAGAGAATAATTATTTCTCAAAGCAGATATGCCGAGTAGCCCCAGTGTCTACCCACCAATCCTTATTTCTGGTTGTCAGATTCACTTCTGACACCACAGCTGAAAGATTTGGCGATGCATGGTCGGTCATGTTTGTCTGTAGATGGTTCTTCTTGTTCTTTTTAAGACGGCTACGATATTCATTCGTCGTATGTCCCTCTTTATTGCAGATGTAGCAAGTTCCCTTGAAGCGCATGTTCTTACCTTCTTGGACTTGCCTTTGTACCCTTGGGCAGTCTTCTCCGCTTTAAGCCTTTGGAAGTAGACGCTTTCTCCTTTGAGTTTTCGATCACATTGGCCTTGGCATTATAGGAGTTCTTATTGTTCCTTTGCTTGGACTTTCGGTTGTCCTCCTCAATTCGAAGCCTCGCAATGAGATCTTTCAACTTCAGCTCCTTGTGATTGTGCTTTAGGTAGTTTTTGAAATCTCTTCATGCAGGTGAGAGTTTCTCCACAATAGTATCTATCTGAAAAGCCTCTATCTCGTGTAAGATAAGTTAGAATTCTTGCAGCTGACTGATCAGAGTCTTGTTGTCCACCATCTTGTACTCAAGAATCATCCTACGACGAACTTCTTAGTACCGGCATCCTCAGTCTTATACTTTTTATCATGACTGGCCCATAATTTCTTTGCCATTGTGATTGGACTGTAGACATTGTAAAGAGAGTAATCTAGTCCATTTAAAATATAACTTCGGCAAAGGAAGTTACCTTGCGTCCATGCATCGACTGAAAGGACTGAGTCCCGATCAGTTCCGGGTTTTAGTGGATCCTCTTGCAAGAATTTGGCCAAATGCAGAGTGGTCAAGTAGAAGAACATCTTCTGTTGCCACCTCTTGAATTCTGTGCCATCCAATTTTTTTAGCTTCTCCAGCTTCGGGTTGGGAAGTAGAGCAGGCATCAAAGTTTGAATTTGTATACTTGGTGCCTTACTTGAGCTGTCTTGATTAGTCTCAGACATTTTCTGCAATTTCAAGCAAAACAGAATTAAGTAACTTCAATGTTAATTTTCTTTAGATTGTTATTGTTAGGAATCAATCTGACAACTAATCAATGTCACTGATCTAATTGGCCAGGTCGGTGAATATCAGGTGGTAGGTTTTTTGTTCAATAGAACATTCCTTAATTACAGAATCACCTTTCAATTATCTTCCTTGGTTAAACACCAATTAGACTGGTATAAGTCAATCTCAATATACTGTATACAAGTATAACTCCTGTATAAATAATATTAATTCACTTATACAGTACTTGGAGTGAGGTATACTTATAGCGAATCTCCTTAAGACAATTACGTCCCCCGCTACGGTGCTAACAGGTTACTGGACGCTGTCGGTGACTCCCAAACCAGACAGTTTTAGGCAACGGGTGAGAAAACACCCTAAGAAGTTAGGACTCGAGAAATAAGCCCATAAAACTAAAGATTTTTATTTATATGAATCATGTTTAGGCGTTAATACTTATGCTTTATGAGGCACAAATCCCAGCTTAGTAAGAGAATTTTTTTATATAGTAATTTTTTTATATAAGATATAAGAATCTTTGTTTTAGAATTCTATGTGTGTAAGCGTATAAAGTGTGCATATCTCATCAAGGTAAAATCAAGACTAAATTACTTTTTCAATTTTCTTCCTAACCTCAAAATTACTTTTATTTTGACCAAGTATAAGAAATCCTAATTATGATTCTCTTATTCCTTAAAATTAACTTAATTTCTTACAAAACTAAGTCAAAGTATTATTTTTTTTTTCAAAAGTTTTAAAGAAAGGAGTTTTCTATATATATTAGTAAAATCTAAGTTAGTATATTAGTAAACCCTCTCCCACACCTAACTCATGCATTTTCCTCAATGTATGAATGAAATGCAATAATACATGAAAAAGAAGAAAAGGAAAAAAAATTGTCACCTCAAGGTGTGGTTCTGGTGGTGGTCTCATTGAGCCAAGCGTTTCTGCCCAATTTAGATACTGTAGATTTTCATGAAACCCACCTTTCATGACTTCTTTCCTATTAATATTTTTATGCTCCCCAATATGAATATGATAATGCAAGATCCTAGTATAAAAATTTTTCGACTATATGACCAACTTGGGATATCATCACGGAGTCATATTGATCTAAGGCTTGGTCCAACAATGGAATGTGATTTTATAGAATGGATGATTTGGGATAAATAATGAAAGGAATAGGAACCGATACTGACTCGGGAATAAAACTCAAATCAAGTTTAGGTTCGAGAGTCAGAGTTGGCTCATGAGTTTGGTCCAAATCATAGAATTGAAATTCACATTCATTTTTCAACAATAAAATGTGACTGATTATTCAAAATAGGTGGTCATGTTCAAGCTCTATAGGGATATGAATCAGTGTTGGCTTCGGAATTGGGTCCAAATCGGGTAAGGATACTAGAGTCAGCATAGATTAAAAAAGTTAAACTGAATCACAATACTGAAAATTAGTGTCACATTCATCTTCAAGTTTACTCTCATTGAAATGAAAACTTGCCAATTTGTCAATAGGTTGGTTTTGGTCAAGCTCAAAGTTTTGTGATAAAATTGAATCTTGGTCATAGTTTTTAAGATACCATGATTCTTGAGTTTCATCAATATGGCTAGAAGTATCGAGAATAGTCAAGAATTGGGTTGGGAGAGTTTTCTCATTCCTATGCATGTTTTTCAATCGACGAAGTGTTGTTTCTATCATATCAATGGAGTGGGAAAAGGGATATTCACTCAGAATCATGGATTTCATACTCTCTTCGAAGTCAATAAGTTTTTATTGTTGTGGTTGTACTTGAAAATTAGAGTAAAGATTTTGGATTGGGAATTATTTGGCAGAATTGAGTTCACTATTATTTGTACTTATCGTGTGGACTCAAGGAAGGTTTTGAAACTCTTTTCTAAAGAGGATTTTTCTTCTATAAGTTGGTCTTGGTATGGAGTATGTGAAGTTGTTTGTTGGCAAGGTTGTTAATAGTAAGACTCAAGAGAGTTGTATCCCCACTGACTCGATGAAGAGTGGTGATGATTATCCCAATCTTGTTCATAATACTGAGATTGGGGCATATATTGATTCAGATAAGGCCAATCTGGCATACTTGGTTAAAGTTATGTAATGCCGAGTTGGTAATATCAGAATTTAAAGAAATTGAGGTAAAATATAGATTTGAGTTATATCAGAATAATTGTAAGTATAATCTATTTTCACAAGCACAAACAAAAATAAGCAAATAAACAAATAAGAAAAAAATCTAGCCTATGTTAGGGTACACCTACATGACTCTTAACAAGTTGACTGGTCACCGGAGGTATATTGCAGCAATCTGACCACAAGTTAATCGGCCTGTTAGGGGCAAGACCAATGGGAGGTATCCGTGCCTAAGTAACAGGCCTAATTATACCAAACTACTGTTCTTTGAGATTTCGTCTCTCTATCCCCAATCTTAGACACCGATTTGATAAGAGTCAAACTCTAACAACTTTCCCTTTATTTAGGTCAATCTCCTATTTGAGTCTGAAATGTCCCGAGAGCCAACATCTACTCAATTTTAAGTTAGACTGGGTTAGTGAGTGAGGAGATGATTTTTGGTCTACGAAAGAGTAATGACTTCCCCACCTTATGTTGTTTAATGGGTTATGCCCTTAGATCATTTTCATACTATTGTGCAAGTAGATATCAAAAATAACACCCAAACAATATAACATACAAGTATATTTCCTAAGCTATATGTAATGCAAACTTATCTTTACTCTAACACTCTTTAACAGTAATGTAAAATGTAAACGAAATTAGACAGATGCCCAAAAATGCAAAGTCTAAATCGATTTTTAGGATTTAACAATCACTAAGTTACTGTTGAATTAAAATTAGTATATATAGTGATCTAAATTTGAAAACTAATGGCCGCAGAGGGTAAAACTTTAAATTTCAAACAACCTGCAAGAAAGCAGGTTAGTAGTCCCTTCATAATTGCCACGCAAATGCGGCTTTTGCTGCTTGTGGTGCCATGATCTCTACTTTCTGAAGCAGAGGCTCAGGGTAGCAATATATCCACTGCTGCTGTTACTTTTCAGAACCCTACCCCTATACACAAAAACAGAGAAGAAAAAAGAGTTAAATCATTAGAGTAAATCAAAAGGAAAAGAAACTTACCGTCACTCCCCGACAATGTTGCCAAAATTATGATTGAGCACACATGTATATAGAAAAATACAGAGTTTAGGAACAATGCTAGGTCCTCGATTCTACCTTGTAGTCTAGAACCAATGAGTCATGATCCATAGGGAGGGACTGTCATGGAAGCTTTGTGGTAAATTTCTTCTTTTAATTCACTAAATAAGTTAAGAGTTCTCTTCTCAGTTTTAAAAGAAAATAAAAATAGTTAAGGCTAATCTAAATTTAAAAAATTCTAAAGAAGAAGATGGGCTTGTTGTCAAAGAAGGGAAAAAACAAGTTTAAAGAAATAAAAAGAGAAAGTGTTAGTTTTGAAAATTGTTAGATTAATTTAAGAAAGAAAAATAGAAAAGAGAGAAAGAAAGAAGATCTATCGTTATTGCAGATTAAATATACCATGATTTGATGCGAAGTAATGTAAAACAAAGTAGTAGAAAGAAATACATTGAACGTGGTGCTTGGCTAGATTAAATATAATGAAGAAAAAGTGGGAAACTTCTATTAATTGTCACCTTCAATATAAGTCCCTTGAAAAAGGATTACAGTAGTGTCACTCTACAATAAATCTCTCTCTCTTTTAATCATTTAACTCTCTCTAACTTAAGTTATAAAGAAAATAAAAATTACATTGAAAAAAATAAAAATCTAAACTAAACTAAAGCTCTCTATGGAATTTTTCCCTCTGCCTCTGAGTGTGCAGGTATTTATAGGGAGGGGAGGATAACGGATAAGAGTATGGGATAGGGGAAACAAACGCTTCCCTAGATTTGAAACCAAGGTCGCGAAAACGTGGCTTTTGCCGCATTTTTTCGACAAGATCCTGGCTGTAGGGCCAAGATCTGGGTGCGTGTGTCCGTCCATTTGTCCTCTATCCCTTTGTCCTCTTTCATTTTGAATTTCTAATTTAGATTTGATGACATATCCTTTGATCTTCAGCTCCACCAATTGGGCCTTCATAAATCTGTTCTTGCTTTGATTTTTGATGATATTATCTTATCTGATATACCCGGTCTTTAGATAAGATTACTTTTAGAATCTCTGAATTTGAATCAATCTCCATTGATTGAACTTTTGGATTTAACTGGATAAGATTTGTGCTTATTTTCTCTCATCATATCCATGAATTTAGATATTAAGACAAGTGAGTTGTAGGAATTATTACAGAAATAAATGTGGGAATGCAGTAATAATTATGCAATATATGTGTCCAAACACCAACAGAGGAAAGAGTTCGGCCAGGCAACCGAAAATTTGGCTACGCAGCCGAACTAAAGTGGAGATAGGGTTAGACCTTTCAAGAACCGCATCCTGACTTGTTCATGAGATGATCCAGGAGTATTGAACTATTTGATCTTGATTCAGAGATAGACATAACCTTCCGACGCTTGCTTAAAGAGAAGAAAGATCGAGAAGCGGCGACGGCATGTTAAGAAAAAGAAGAGCGCTGAGGGACTATGTTATTTCCTCATTGATCAGAGCTATCTCATGCATCATCCCACCGACTATTCAAGCAAACAAGTTCGAGCTCAAACCGGGGTTGATTTAGATGCTACAAAACATATGCCAATTCGGAGGCTTTCCCAATGATGATCCTAACGAACACATCACAAGTTTTCTTGAAATATGTGATACGCAAGGAATCAATAGTGTGTCAATGGAGGTAATAAAACTGAAACTCTTTCTTTTCTCTTTGAAAGATAAGGCAAAAGTATGGTTCAATTCTTTGCCCAAGAACACAATTGCTACATGGGATGAGATGGGGAACAAGTTCCTAATCAAATACTTCCCACCTGCAAAATTGGCAAAATTTCAAGGTGATATCACAACCTTTACCTAATTTAATACTGAATCTATTTATGATGCTTGGGAAAGATACAGGGGATTGATTAGGAATGTCCCGCATCATGGACTCCCCGAGTGGTTGGAGATTCAATTCTTTTACAATGGGCTGCAACCGAACACAAGAATGATAGTTGATGTGGCGGCCAGAGGAGCATTGATGAGCAAAAATCGAGATGGAGCCTACAAAATCTTGGAAGAGCTGGCATCTAATGACTTTCAATGGCAATCAGAAAAGAAGACACTGCAAAAGGTTGCAGGCATGCACGGACTCGACTCTATCATGGAGTTATAAGCTCAACTCACACCATTAAGGAAGAAATTGGTAGCCTTCAATGTAAGTGTTATTCAACTTCAATCTCATGTTTGTGATTTATGTGTAAGATGCCACTTTAGTGGAGATTGTCAAGTTGGACAAGTCAATTATGTCAACAACTTTCAAAGATCCAACAACCCATACTCCAACACTTTCACTCCTGCATGGAAGAATCATCCTAATCTATCTTGGGGCAACAACAACAACGTGATGAATCCTGACAACTTCCAGTAACACCTACAAAACCCACCACCACAAAAGAGATATAAAGCTTGGAGACCGTAATGAAGCAACTTGCTACAACTATGCATGCTTTCTTGATGAATACCGCGACAAAGATATAAAATCAAGAAGCCCTCATTACAAATCAAGCATCATCTATATACAATCTAGAAGCTTAGATGGGGCAAATTGCTAGCCTGCACTCTGCAAGAATATAAGATCGCTACCAAGTAACACCAACAAAATTTCAAAAGAGCAAGTACATACGATCACCTTAAGAAGCGGGAAGCAATTAGAGCAGGTACAGAAAGAGTCTTCTGAAATAGTACATCAGAAAGATATTGGAGAAGAAGTAGAAGACAATCAGAGAAAGTTAGGCCTGAGTAGGAAAGAATTTTTGGCTGCGCAGCCGAAAATTTGGCCGAACAACCAAAACGTATTGGAATCTGAGCCTGATTCAAAGCCTAAAGTGAAGCCCCCAGTGAAACCATACGTTCCCCCATTTTCATTTCCTTAGAGGCTCAAACAAAACAAAATAAATAAGAATTTCTCTAACTTTTTTAATATTTTCAAGAATTTACATATTAATATTCCATTCATAGATGCTCTAGAACAGAATTCAAAGTATATAATGTTCATGAAGGAGATCCTAGCTAAGAAGAGAAAGCTGAAAAAGTACAAAACGATCAAGTTCAATGAGGAGTGCAATGCTATCTTGCACAACAAACTACCCCCTAAATTTAAGATCCAGGGAGTTTTCTATTCCTTGCCTTATTGGAAAATTTGAATTCAACAGCGTCTAATGTGATCCTGGTGCAAGTATAAGTTTAATGTCTCTCTCTGTTTTTAGGGCATTAGGTTTGGGAGAACCAAAATCGACTACTGTCTCACTCCAATTGGTAGATAGATCGATAAAATACCCGCTTGGTGTTATTGAAGATGTGCTCGTTAAATTCGACAAGTTCTATTTTCCTGCAGATTTCATCGTGCTAGATATGGAGGAAGATCACAATGTTCCCCTCATCTTAGGGCAACCTTTCTTAGCCATATGAAGAACTTTAATTGATGTGAAAAAAGGAGAACTCATCCTTCGAGTGTAAGATGAGTAAGTTACTTTCAAAATTTTTAAAGCCATGCCACAACCATCGAATATCGAGAAGTGCTTCTAAATTGATACCAAAGATAAGCTAGTAGTTATGACATTAAGGGAGGAGCCTCAAAAGTTGCTTAGCAAAGTGTCTAATCAACCCAAGCCCACCAAGTCCAAGAACGAAAAAACTGAGAAGCAAAATTTCTACTTGAAAACTGCACTGCCAAACCAAATATGGAAGAAAGTCTAAAAGATTGCAAAGAACATATCGAGACCAACACCTTCCATACATGAACCTCCATGAATATCGGAGTAAGTCTAGCTGAAGACTATATAAACTAAAGCGCCTCTTGGGAGGTAACCCAAGTTTTCTAACCCCTATTTTTAGATTTTTTTTTTCATTTTTACTATTTCTTACTTCATTTTATTTTGATCTATATCAGGTACCTCAACCAAACCCAAATTAAAAAGTAAATCTGCATAATGAACCAGCAAGATGACAGAAACAAGTGATCCAAAACCCAAGATTAGCAACGCCAAAAGTTCGGCTAGATGGACGACATTTCGGCTGGACAGCTGAAAAATTTGTGGATCCAAACTCTGAAATTTTCTCAGGTGATTTCTTTCTAGTTACTTAATGTTTATATTTCCTGAAAATTTTATGGACATGGGTAATTTCTAATAGATAATTTGTTCACGAGTGTCTAAAATTAAAATAATAAATAAATAAAATGGTCTTTGAAAGTGGTATTTATGTGTGATTTGCATGTGCTATTGATTTATCTTGCTTTGGATGAGGACATGACAAGGTTTAGGTATGGGAGAGATGTCTAAGATTTTATTACTTTTCTTTATTTTTAGGTTAGAATTTTTTTATTTCTTTTCTTTTTAGGATTTTTACTAGACTTTTATTTTTCTTTTACTAACAGAATTTTTTTTAAAATTTTCAGTAAGTTTATCTAGTTTTAAGGGATTAATGATCATATAATTTGAATTGGATAGGGATATCAATTTGATAGATTTCTTAATTCTTTGAGAAGAGATGAAAAATCTGAAAATTGAATACTATCTAGAATTTGTCTACATTAGATGCATCTTATCTACACTTACACATTGGTTTAAGCTTGGGATAATGAAAATTACTTAATACTTGAAAAAATAATCTAAATTATTGATTAGCTAGATACTTTGACCTCAAGAAGCCTTTATATTTACGCGAAAGATAGTTAGGTAGCTTTAAAAAAACTTAAAATTATATGTATTAACAAGTCTAATGATCAATTAGTTAGGCATCTTGACCTTAAGAAGCCTTGATATTTACACAAAAGAAAGTTAGGAGAGTAATATGTATTAAAAAATATAAAGAAAAAGAAGAAGTGCTTAAAAGGGAACAAAGTGGTAATGCTTTGAAACTTCTATATTGTAAAAATAAAATTAAGTATAAAAGTTTGAATCAAAGTCCCAAGATAAGAGTCATCACATATTCATAAAGATGTATAGGATTAGAAAACTTAGGAAAGATGGTGAGATACATTAGGATTTGAATCTTTAAGATGAGAATATGAGATTTCTTGATAGGAGATTGAACTTGAAGATGATTGTTTATGGAAACTATTCAACTTATTTATTAGTAATGCTTGTTGAACAAAAATATTTTTCTTTTTCTTTCATTATTTTTCTTTATCCTTATTCCTTAATATCTTTATATTCTTTTCTTTGAATTTTGTGAATTTTATGGGCATATTCACTGCAAACCCTCACGGGACAACACTCATCTACTGGGGATAACCTTAGGTTTAATGGCTTATTGCACATGCTAAGTGCAATCATGCTTCCTACAGAGTTTAGAAGTTTTATTTTATTTTTAAGATTTTTTTTTTTCCTTTTAGATTAGGAGTTTTGCTCGAGAACTAGTAAAAGTTTGTATGTGGGTGTGATAATTGTGATTTAATCTATATTTTGTACGACTTTTATAACACTTTTGTTTCACATTTAATGATACATGGGTGCTTTGTTTATGTTTATGCAGAATTTAAGTTAAGAGCACAAATTAGAGAAACAAGATGAAAAAGAAGAAAATCTATGTTAAAATGATGATTGCAGCAGTATATTTCAAGATTCAGACATCCAGAGATCGAATAAACTTGCCAAAAGAGTCTATATGATATGAGAAAGCATCAATCAAAATCCGAACAAGCCAAATTTCGGCTGGGTAGTTGAATATTCGGCTACACAGCTGGCCAGTGTTTAACAGAGAGTAGAAATCTGTTTCAGACTTGGATTCCGATTAGATATATTTTAGTATTTTGATCATAACTTTCGCTATACGAATTCAATTCTGAAGATTTAAGATCTTACAGAAAGAAGACTTAAAAGGTTACAATTCTTCGATATAATGTTTCCTAATTCGGCCATTTATGGAGTCGTATTTAGCAATCAACGCCAGCTATCTGTAGATCAATTCAGAATTGAATTTTCATACCAATTTGAAGTTGGATTAGAAGTCCTAATATGTTCCAAATTATGAATGGCTCTAAAGTCTATATAAAGGGTGTAATCTCTTGTAACTGTATGAATCTCATCATAGAAATAAAATTTATATTAGGATTTTAAATTTTAATTTCTTGGCTTTTGGGGAATAAATTCTGCATATTGAAGTTGAAGACGAATAGCGAGGAGGCATTATCTAGATTTTCTAAATTGATGTTTTCTAATCTTTTTCTTCATCTAATTTATTATTTCATGAAGTTCATATTATTTGTCTCGTTTTGTATTTCTTCTAATATGAAATAATTCTTCATAACTATTGATGTAGGTTAAATATTACGATGATATAATATTGTTGCTTTGTGCTATTCTACTATTTTATTCTTCAAGTTTAAATTTTTTGCATGTTGAGTTTTTATTCCCGAGTTTCTTGTTATTAATTAGTGGCCAATAATTATATAGATGGTTAGGTTTGAAATTGGGAGGAGATAACCTAGCGTAGCATTATAGGAAAAGAAATCACAACTTGATAAGTTAAGACGTAAAAGGTGTGAAATCGTGTGAGAAAGATCTATCGTACTTGATGCTTTTTCTAACTTATAAATCTACTAAATCGAGAGATTGTAGGTTATTGAGTTAGAAGATAGAATTAGTATTGCTTGTGAGAAAATACTCATTAGGTTGGGAACTTTTGATTGTTAATATGAATAATAAGAATTCACTAGCACATGCACAATTTTATATCTGATTATATTTGCTGAAATCAATTTCTCTATCACTTTTCTCTATGAAAAATCAACTCTTTTTGTTTCTTGTCAGTAGTTTATTCTAAATCATCTTCTTAATTAATTATTCAAATAAAACTAGAAAAATTAATTTGGTTCTCAATAGACATCAATCCTCAGGGGAACAATACTCTACTCACTACTTTAATACTTGTAAATGATTGGTGCACTTACCAATTCGCAACATCAGTGAGCTAGCCCAGAATTATCGCAATGAGACTCACCATCAACTGGTTGTCTATTTTGTCCTTATTGAGCAGATGCTCCTTGATCTCATTAAACTTGATAATTGATTTACCTCCATAGATGATAGCTCCCTAAAACCCTTGTATGAAGAAAGTAAAGAACACAGTAATAGATGTGTTTGATCATCATCTTCTATATTAACCTATGTCTTATCTAAATCATTGTTAATAGAGAAAATTCTGCAATGTGAGACTTGATAGGTGTACTTTCATGCTTATGAAGAAGAAAGAGATATTGCTTCAGAATTAACCGATTCATCGATGACTTATTCAGATAATGATTCTGAAGTTGCTCCAACAGCGAGAATGTTATTTTTTTCGAAGAAAACTCATCCAACACTTCATACGCCAAGCAAAGTTGAATAACTGTCAAGGCTTTCTAATCCAATTCATGCCAAGTTTCTTTTTTCGTGTTTTCAGGCATTTTCTCTTTCCCGATTAGTACTTTCTTCAACCCGCTCTGGGTCTGATGACGTTCATCCTCATCTGCTACTTGCTAAAATTGATGACACCATCAAACTTTTAAATATTAAACTTGCTTGCATATATCTTCACGTTGACCTTGCTTTGATACCATTTGTTGCGGATTGGCGCAGTAGAAAAATAAGTTCTTCGAGCAATGATAAGAAGGGATGTGAAGATATTTTGAAATAGAGAAAGCCAATGCACAATTTATGGTTTCACTGGTCAAATAGATCTGTGTACGTCCACGGAAGAAGAGAGAAACTTTATTAAACTTTGGGGGAGTACAAATAAGAAATGCTTATACCTCTCACTAAGAAGATTACAAGTCCTGTGATGGCCGCCTAAACAGCGAACCCTTATGGCTAAAACTTCTTTCACGAATTTCTCACTTTTTCTTGAATTACAGATTTTAGGAATTCTTAATTCATTGTTGCTCTTTGAAGGCAATCTCCAAGGGTTATTTATAAACTATAGGACCATCCTAGTCCTATATAAACTCCATCAATACGAACATCACCGCCTTAGTGAAAAGGAAATCAAATCCAACTCGAACTGAAAATAGAACCCGAAAAGGAGACTGTTAGCACCGTCAATAGTCGATTATACTGATGTATTAGTCCGCTAACCTGAGATCCTCAATCTCTGTTGCAATACCAGTCGACTCCTGAGATATTATTAGTCGACTAACTCTTTATTTGTCGACTACCCTTGGCCATTAGTAAATTAGCTTGTGCACCAACTATGCAAACTTATTTGTTCTTGATCTTTAATGCTTCATGTACCTTTATGACGTATTCAAGTCACAGTCATAACACTTCTAAGATCCACAGTAGCCGGGGTGCAGAAGACGGAAGCATCAAAGCAGGCACTAGTATGAAACTTTTGTAGGTATTATCTGGATTTGGATAGCTTGGAGTTAGAGGATTCTCATGCTGAATCCTTGGATGTACCTCAATTGATAGCTAATTAATGTATCTCAAAGACTAAATCTTTTTCAATAGTTTTTGCTGAAGCCATACCCTTGTACCACGTGAACTTATCTTTTTCAATTCGTTGCATGGAAAGTAGTTACTAGTTAATCAGTTTGACCTGAAGTAGTTTTCTAACATTCCTGAATGAGTTCGCACTCAGAAGTGAGCTAGTAGGCTCTTAAAATATGTACATCTTTATAGTTGTTCACAACTTATTTAGTCTATTTTTTTTTTTTTACTCACGTCTCCATGTACTGATATCCTATGAAGCTGGCTATAGGGCGGTTAAAGAACTAGTTGGTTATTTCGTTTATCCTTTTTATTGATGGCTTGTACAAATCCCATGGACATTCTAGACATAGAAGAAACTTCAAAGAATGTTGAAGAATCTTGTAAGACCACATGCCGACTTTCTTCTCTTCTTGTAATTACTTGTGAATTTTAGGGTGTTGTTTCTTGCTTCATCCTTATAAATTGTTATTCATGCATCTACCTTTTTTTGGTCAATCCTCTTTTGTCATTGGATCAGTTAAAATATCAATCACATATCACATTATTAATCATGCAGTTTTCTATTTTTTTAGGCATCTTTGGCTTTTTGGATTGCTTCATATTAGTAAAAGATGTAACTGATCACCTGCATTATCTGCTTGAAACTTTGGTTGGAATATTTGTGAATTAATCGAATAACAATAGTTCGTGGGTTAACAAAATGTAGAGCCTCCGCTGCTCTCATCTCCTCCAACCTCCATCTTCTCCCCTCCCTTCCTTTTCCAGCAGTCTTCCCCCTCTCATCCTCTTATCTACCTTTCTCCTTTGCCCCCTTCATCAATTCCCCACCTTTTGCCCTCTTTATTCTCTCTCTTCTGGTTCTGATCACTACTTTCTTCTTCCTCACCATCTTCTTCTTCATAAGGATTTTTTTTTTTCCTTTTCCTGCTTGATTGAGTTGGTTTGCTTGTTGCTTGACTCTGACAGTCCGGATCCATCTGCTAGCCTGCTCATTTTCCGAGTGCACGTCATCTGTTTGATGAGTGTCTCAGGAAGGCATGGGTTTTTCTGGGTATCCTCCTTCATTGCCGGAAGGCCTGGGTGTCTGCTCGAAGACCAGGAGGCTAGGACGGAGGATTTTGAGGAACTGTTGCCACTTTTGTGGTCAATTGGCCACTGGAAGGCTGAATTCTCGGTGGGTATGCTCTGTTTCCTCTGCTAATGTCCTGGCCATCGTGCCAGTGGGTGTCCTGAGCAATCGCAGCTTGGACGAAGGCTTCTTCTGAGGAAGTCAATGTTAGGGGAGGGTTTACTCAGCGGCCTAAGGTGGCGGAGGCGCTGGAAGGGAGACTTTAACAGTGCGGTTTAGGCTTTCTAGAGAGATGATTCGAGGACTCGTGGCAGGGAAGAAGCTGCTCCTTCCCCTTCAGTTGGATGATGATGTGGAAGAAGATGAAGTGGGCTCTGAGGTCAGGAAGAGATTCAACGACGCTGTTAGCAAGGGACGGCTAGTTCATCGAGATCGTTCTCTTTCCCTATCCCATTAGGCTATGCACCGGCGGTGGATGAACGATCGGGGGAGATTGGGTTCTCAGGTCATTTTATAACGTCAGTTTTGGGGAGAGGCGACCGTTGATGGTGGTTGGAGAGGAATAAAGTCAGTCTTTCCGCTGCGGACAAAGAGTCCCCTGCTCCCATCGGGTTTTCATGGCATGAAGGAAAGGAGGTTGGGAGTTTCGGTCGGCCTTTGTCGCCCGCTTGTCGCTGGCAGAGATCGAGACTACATCATCGTCGTTGTTTGACCAGAAGAATTGCCTGGTGGTAAGTGAGAGAGTGAGAGAATCTGAGGTTGACCCACTCCAATCTCCGTCATCATCGGCAGCGATGCCTGGTGAAGAGGTCGATTGCCTCTCCTCGAAGCTAGCGAGCAGGGGGTTGGAGGGCCAATCCAATTGGGTGGTATGACTCTCACATCAGACAATAACTGCAGTGTTGCATGACGTGAGGATCGAGGAGCAAATTTGAATTCAAATTTTGTTGTGTAGAAGGACATTGAGTTGGGTAGCGGATCCGGAGAGGAGTTTTTGAGAGGCGGACCCTTTGTAGATCCGTATCCGTTAAGGGAATTGAGTCATTCTAAGGGAATAGGGGTTCGCGGGCATTCATTTTGCACTCCTATTTAGGTACCCATTAATGGGAGGGGGGTTGAGTTTATTATGCCAACGGAGAGTACTCGAGTGGGACCGAGGGTTGTTGGTCTTTCAAGGACCAAGTGTATGCATGAGTCATTGGACTTAAGGGTCAAATGAGAGGGCCTAACGGCTCAAAGAAGGGGTTTTCGCTACAACCCAGGGTAAAAGGGATCGAGGAGGGGGAGATACTGGCGGAGCACGAGAAGAGAGGGTGGCTCTTTTGATCAGCGTTTTGACTCGAGGTTAGATGTGTGCTCTGACTCAAGTTTTTCCCTACATAGACCCTATGAAGAGTTCGTGCACCAGATGGATAAGAGACTTCACGACTACTTCCAGAACAAGTCTGAAAGTTTCATGGGGATGTTCGCCCCCAGCGCACAGCCGAAGCGGAAGGTTAAAAAATGTTAGGATTGTCTTATTTTTCAAGAAGAGATGATGGTCCAAGAAAATCCAATTGAGCTAGAAAAGACGATGGCTTAAAGCAGAAGAAGCAAATTAAGATGAAGCGGTTTTCTTTTTAGGCGATTGCGAGTTTTCTTTTTAGGAGAAGTATGAATAGGATTTAATTCCTATTCAATGAAGGTTTGTTTCTAAAGATTAAAAGGTCTATAATCCTTCTAGATTAAGGAGATCAATTCCTAAAAGGATTGATCAAAATTCCTCAACCATATAAAGGCCAAGATCATCTCATAGTCCAAATAGAAGTTGTATTATAAAATCCTAAAAATAAATGTTGTAACCAAGCATTGTAATTGCCTCAACTAAATAAGTCTCTAGGAGTTTCTACAACAGAGAATCTCATGCAAAGGAGACAAGAGGAAGCCAAGAAAGAGAGGAATAAGTTGAAGGTATATGAGAGGAGATAATACTCTTGTAATATGGGGCTAAATTCAAGTGGAAGGTGAATACTCTTGTTACATCAAAAGGAAGGTTAGATCTCTTTGTATCAAGTCTATTAATAAAGCTCTCTCAAGTTCTCTCCCCGCCAAGTTTGGGCCGAACAATGTTAAATTCTTGTGTTCTTTCTTTATTACTTTTTTGTCTAGGTATTTCTAGTTTACTTTACATTAAGCTTTTCTTTTACAAGTATTGTTCATATTGTCAACTTTCGCTAACGTCGATCCTGGGAGTCACAACAATTGATATCAGAGCATATCAATTTCGTAACAATTGGTATCAGGATTAAAAGTTGACGAAGGCCAATATGTCGAAGATAGGAAATTTTATGACAAAGTTCGAAGTCGAGAAGTTCAATGGCAAAGGAAACTTTCGCTTATGGCAAAAGAGGGTGAAGGTGTTGCTGGTACAACAAGGTCATCACAAGATCTTGCAGGGTAAGTGAGCAAAAGCTGCAGGTAACGTCAGACGAGGATTGAGAGGAGATGGATCTAAAGGCGACAAGTACGATCCAACTATATCTCACAGACGAGGTTATGTATAACGTGATGAATGAAGAAACGATTACGGGATTGTGGTCAACATTAGAAATGTTGTATATGATGAAAAGCCTCTCCAACAAGCTGTATCTCAAGAAACAAGTATATGGGCTACGCATGAAAGAAGGGACAACAGTGTTGGAGCATCTAAGCTTCCTCAATAAAGTCATTGCAAGCTTCTAATTGTTGATGTCAAGATTGATGAGGAGAAAAAGGCGTTGATACTTCTCAGTTATCTTCTAGAGTTATATGATCATATCGTCACCACCATGCTCTATGGTAAAAAAACTCTCATCTTGGAGGAGGTCACGTCAACTCTCTTATCTAATAAGATTAGGAAAAGGCCAAATCAAGAAGAGCAGACATGATCGAGTTTGGTAGTCACTATAGGAAAGGAAGAGGAGAAGGAAGAAAAAGTCTAAGCTCATCAAAGGCATGCCACTTTTGTCACAGGGAAGGTCATTAGAAGAATGATTGCAAGCATCGAAAAGAGTAGCTGTAGAAGAAGGGTCAAGCAGCAGAGACAGATGTAACAAGCGGTGTAGAGGACACCGAAATACTAATGGCTTCTTACAAAGACAACACTTCTCAAGATAAAAATTGGATATTTGATTCAGGTAGTACAGTTAATGTATGTTTCCAGAAAGAGATGTTCGATAACTCCTTAGTTGTAAAGGAGGAAGGGATTGTCAAGATGGTGGATGACTCGACTTGCAAGGTCATCGGCACTGGGACAGTCAAGGTTACAGGAAGAGATGGGATAGTGCGTGCTCTGGAGGTGGTCCCGTATGTATTGGAGGTACGGTATAGTCTAATATCCATAAGGGTGCTCGATGAAGAAGGTGTTGGCCCAAGGTTACAATCACCCATGATTAGTGTATTTTGATGATTACAAAACATATTAGTTATTTGTACTAATAACATTTGTTGTTTAAGTGTGTTTCAGATTTCTATTCATTCTAGAAGTCTTCTCTCACAAATACAAGGATTTGGACTCAAGTCAACTCCAATTGGGCTCAAGGAACAAGTGTTGAAGATTATATGAAGAAGCCTTTTGAAGATCTTGAAGTCCTTAGAAATATTGTAAGAAATAGAATGTTAAAGTTTGAGTATATGAAATTTGGCTCTAGGATTTGCACACACACTTGTTTCATATATTTCCTATGTTTTGAAAATGGTTATTTCTAAGTTTTATGCCTTAGTTTATATATACATGTACCAAAAGCTTTATATCTTGAAAATCTTATTTAAAACATGTGTATAAACTATTTTCTGCATAATACTTAGCTATATGTATTTTAAAATATTTCTCAAAATTTTTCTAACTCAAAACCAGCCCAGTTTTCAGTTTCAGGCAACTCCGGCCGACCGGCCCGGTCGACCGGCGATGTGTCTGGACATGCACTGTTTGTGCATGTCTGTCGGTCGACCGGACCGGTCGACCGACGAAGTGCAAATTGCTCACAGGTTTTTTCGGTCGACCGGACCGGTCGACCGGAAGAAGGAAACTGTGTTTCCTCTTTTGGGTCGGTCGACCGGACCGGTCGACCGAGAGCCAACGGCTCTTTGCAGCTAGGCTGGCGGTCGATCGGACCGGTCGACCGCCAGGCCTGCAACAATCCAACGGCTCTTTCCTCTTTGGGCTATTCTGAAAACTGTTTTTGTTTTCAGCTTTAACAGATTTTTGGAGAGTTGTTGGGGAACTTTTTCAGAGAAAATAAGACCAAAAGAAATTGTTTTTAACCTATTTTTAACCCTATAAATAGAGGAGAAGTCTCTCTTTCATATCACCAAGAAAAATCCTCAAGTTTGTGTTGTTTTCAAAAGAGAAAAGAAAAGAGTTTAAGGCTTTCATTCCAATTCCTTTTTGAGCTTGTTTTTCAGTTGTGTTTGATTACTAATATCACTCTACAACTGAAGTTTTTCTCACCACACTTCATAGAGCCAAAAATTCAATACTCATTCTATAGTGAAGTTGTAATTGAAGTGAGAGTGTTTGTAAAAGAGTTGAGAAATAGTGTAGTGATCTTGTTGTGATCACTTTGTTCTTGTAATCCCTTCCTTGTGGAGCAACCTCTTCGGTAGAGGTCCTTTGTACTCGGTGGAGCTCGGTGCTCGGTCTTCGGTAGACGAAATTGTAAAGGCGTCCTCGGTGGATAGTGGAAACCCTTCACGGAGGTGAAGGCGGGGAGTAGAGCGGTGGCTCGAACCTCGAAACAAATCACTTTGTTTGCGATTGCCTTTGCGTCTAATTCTTGCTTTACTTTTCAATAGCTCCTTATTGCTTTCTATTGCATACTTGTGATATTGTTTAAATCTCTTGTGCTACTATTTGATTGCTTGTAATTCTTGCCATATATCATTGTGTTTGCATCATTCTTCATATCATCCATTTCATACTTGTGTGTGCCAATCCCGTACTCATCCAACAAGAGCTTCACATAGCGCC
Source organism: Agave tequilana (assembly GCA_038442645.1). Classification (NCBI taxonomy): domain Eukaryota; kingdom Viridiplantae; phylum Streptophyta; class Magnoliopsida; order Asparagales; family Asparagaceae; genus Agave; species Agave tequilana. The sequence goes on along the minus strand of JAVJIF010010452.1, from coordinate 54,995 downwards.
TCAACCCATATCAAGGGGAATCAAGAGGAGTTTAGTCCAGAGCCTCGCAAGAGGAATTCGGCTACACTTGTTGAATTGTACTAAGTTGAGCCTCACTTGTTTTAGGTTCCGCATTTAGAGAGTTAAAATTGTTTAAGATTAGCAATCATACCTATTCACCCACCCTCTAGGTGTTTTTCAATTGGTATCAGAGCTTGGACTCTAGGATTTGGTTTAACAACCTTAGAGAAGATCCTAATTTGCTAATCATTTCATTCATATTCATATAGTAAAAATGGCCGATGGAATTAAGACCCCTCCTAAGTTTGATGGACTTAACTTTCCCATATGGAAAGTTAAGATGACCGTGTTTTTGCAATCTCTAGGTAGCCGAGTTGCAAAAGCCGTGACTAAGTCCTTTAGTGTACCCCCCGGTGACGATCCACTTGGTCCGAAATAGAGACTAAGGAATTCGATGCCAATGCCAAAGCTCACTATACACTTCTTCAAGCCCTTAATGATGATGACATTTCTAGGGTTATCCATTGCAAATCCGCATATGAGATTTGGTCACACTTGATAGTCACACATGAGGGGACCTCACAAGTAAAGAAGGCTAAGATTGACCTTCTTCGGTCCCAATATGAAACATTTAGCATGCAAGAAAATGAAACCATAGATGATATGGTTACAAGATTTACCAAGATTACTAATGGACTCTCTTCTTTAGGTGAAGATATCAACAATGATCAAAGAGTAAGGAAGATCATCCGAGCTCTTCCTCCTTCATGGGAAGTTAAAGCAACAACCTTGAAAGAACTCAACGACAATGAAGAGATGGAGCTTATAGGTCTCATTGGGAACCTCAAAACCCATGAGATGGAAAGAAAAGCAAGGGAGGATATGGCTCCTTCCAAAAAGAAGACTATCGCCTTCAAGAGTCAAGCTACACACTCCGATGAAGACGATGAAGAAGAAGATGATGAGGAGCTCTCACTCCTTGTTAAGAATGTCCGGAGGATGTACAACAAGGCGAAGTACCAAGGTAGAAGAAGATGGCAAGGAGGCAAAGAAGAAAGAAGGATCACTTGTTTCAATTGCCAAAAGCCCGGACACATTGTTACGGAGTGTCCGGACAAAGCTAAGCCCTCCACTTCAAAGAAGCCTTACAAGAAGAAGGCTATGAAGGCAACTTGGGATTCGGAGACCGAATCCGAGGAAGAAATAGACACCGCCAACATGTGCTTCATGGCTAATGAAGGCACAAGCAAGGTAACCTCTTCCCCTTCCTATAATAATGAGCTTTCTATGGATGAATTAGAAGAGGCTTTTGTTGAGTTGTCACAAAACTATGATTTCTTAAAGAAAAAGTATCTTAAAATGAAAAAGGATAATGAATCTTTAAGTCTTCAAGTTTTTACTCTTACAAAGGAAAAAGATGATTTGGTTTCCACTTTGGCCACTACCAAAAATGATTTTGAAAAATATAAGATTTCTTACAAAGGTAAGGCCCCACTAATTGATTCTAATGAAGTTACTATGCTTAAGGAAAGATTAGACTCATTAAGTGTTGTTTTGAAAGATTGTGAGTTTAACAAGAAGAAAATTGAGGCTATGTTTCCTAAGAAACAAGCCCCAAAGAAAATGCTCATGCTCATGTTCATGTTCATGCTACACAACCTAAACAACATGGCAAAACCCAAAACATGCTCACACTACACATACACATCATGCATTCATGTATGGTAGAGTGTTCTCATGTTCACATTGTGGACGGAAAGGGCACTTAGCCAATTTTTGCTATGATAGATTAAACGTTTCACGTCATAATGTTTGGGTTCGAGGCACTAACTTTAAAGGACCCAAGAAAGTTTGGGTACCAAAATCAACAATTATGTTAAATGATGTAGGTACTTTCCAAATCCCAACGACGTAGAGGATTGTGGTATCTTGATAGCGGTTGCTCAAGGCACATGACTTGGGACATCAACAACTTTGCAACCCTATCAAGATATCATGAAGGTGGCACCGTCACCTTCGGAGATGACGCCAAGGGTAAAATCATCGGTATTGGTAATGTAAAACTTGGCACCTCTCCTTTAATTGAAAACGTAGTTTTAGTTGATGGCCTCAAGCATAATCTCTTGAGTGTTAGTCAACTTTGTGATAAAGGTTTTGATGTTGTTTTTGATAATGTTGCTTGTAAAGTAATTGATAGAACTTCTAATGCTTGTGTATTTTCCGGTTTTCGTGAAAGTAATGTTTATATGATTGATATGTTAAATATGTCTTGTAATATTACTTGTTTGAAAGCCCTCGATGATGACTCTTGGTTGTGGCATAGGAGATTAGGGCATATTTCTTTTGATCACATTTCTAGGTTAAACACAAAGGAAATGGTGAAAGGTATTCCTTGCTTGAATTTTGAAAAGGACCGAGTTTGTGACGCATGTCAATTTGGGAAACAAACTAAGTCTTCTTTCAAGTCAATTAAGGATATCATGACATCACGTCCTTTGGAGTTAATCCATATGGATCTTTTTGTCCCTACACAAACCAAAAGTCTAAGTGGGAATAGATTTGCTTATGTTTTGGTTGATGACTTTTCAAGGTTTACTTGGGTTTTCTTTCTTGAACATAAAATCCAAGCATTTTCGTATTTCCAAACTTTTAAGAAAAGAGTTGAAAAAGAAAAAGATGTTTCGATTTTGAGAATAAGAAGTGATAGAGGAGGTGAATTCATTAACCAACCCTTTACCACTTTTTGTGATGAACATGGAATAAAGCATGAACTTTCTTGTCCTAAAACTCCACAACAAAATGGAGTAGTTGAACGGAAAAATAGAACATTACAAGAGATGGTTAGGACAATGCTAAATGAATATGGTCTACCACATTATTTGTGGGCCGAGGCCGTTAATACATCATGCTATATATCAAATCGTGTTTTCTTGTGTAAAAATACTACTAAAACTTCTTTTGAAATGTATTTTTCTAGAAAACCTAATGTTTCTTATTTCAAAGTTTTTGGATGCAAATGTTTTGTTTTAAATACAAAAGATAATTTAGGAAAGTTTGATGCTAGATCTTATGAGGCTATTTTTGTAGGTTACTCAAACACTAGTAAGGCTTATAGAGTTTTCATTAGATCATCATTGACTATTGAAGAGTCTATTCATGTTAAGTTTGAGGAATCTAACAAGTTTGTTAAGAATGTTGTAGAAATAGATGCATTGGATGAAGGATTGGAGAAAGTGACCTTGGAGGATGCTTCTACTATGGGAGACAAACCAAAGGATGATGAAGGAAGCGAAGCTAAGGTGGAAGAGGCACAAGGAAATGAAAATCAAACACATGAGGTGGAGCCTACTCAACCACTACCAAAGGATTGGAGATACAATCCACATCATCCCAAGGACCTCGTCATAGGTGAAGTATCAAAAGGGGTAACTACTCGCTCTAGACTTCATGACTATTGTGGTAACTATGCATTCATTTCTCATATAGAACCCAAAAATGTCCTCGAAGCCGAGGCCGATTCATATTGGTTGCTAGCCATGCAAGAGGAGCTCAATCAATTTGAGCGCAACCAAGTTTGGCACCTTGTTCCTAGGCCCCACGATAGACCAACAATTGGTACTAAGTGGATCTTTAAGAACAAGTTGGATGAATCGGGTAATGTAGTTAGAAACAAGGTTAGGTTAGTTGCCCAAGGTTACACTCAAATCGAAGGGATCGATTTTGAAGAAACCTTTGCACCCGTAGCACGGCTTGAAGCCATACGGATGACACTAGCATTTGCCTCATATAAAGATTTCAAATTATTTCAAATGGATGTTAAAAGTGCTTTTCTAAATGGATTTATTGAAGAGGAGGTGTATGTTGAACAACCCCCCGGGTTTGTTGATCCTACACATCCGGATTTTGTTTTTAAATTAGATAAAGCTCTTTATGGTTTAAAACAAGCCCCTAGGGCTTGGTATGAAAGACTTTCTTCATTTTTGATTTCAAATGGTTTTAAGAAAGGTAAAATTGACACAACTTTGTTTACAAAACATGTTGAAAAGGATATTCTTATTGTGCAAATTTATGTGGATGATATTATTTTTGGTTCTACTAATGAATCTCTTTGCAAAGCTTTTGAATCATGCATGAAGGATGAATTCGAAATGTCTATGATGGGGGAACTCAACTATTTCCTTGGACTCCAAATCAAGCAAAAGAAGGATGGGATCTTCATAAATCAAGCCAAGTACACAAAGAACTAATCAAAAGGTTTGGGCTTGAAGGATCGAAAGTAAGCAAAACTCCCATGACAACAACTACAAAGCTTGACAAGGATGAACAAGGTAAAAGTGTAGACATTAAATTATATCGTAGCATGATTGGTAGTTTGCTTTATTTGACGGCTAGTAGGCCGGATATTATATTTTCCGTTTGTCTTTGTGCACGTTTTCAATCTTGTCCTAAAGAGTCTCACATAATTGCGGTTAAACGCATAATTAGATACCTTAAGGGCACTATTGAAATGGGTTTGTGGTATCCTAAAACCGGATTATTTGAAATGAAGAGTTTTTCGGATGCCGACTATGCGGGTTGTAGGGTAGATAGGAAGAGCACAAGTGGAACATGTCAATTCTTAGGTAATTGTCTTGTATCTTGGTCTTCCAAAAAGCAAAATTCGGTAGCCCTTTCAACTGCCGAGGCGGAGTATGTTGCAGCCGGAGCTTGTTGTGCACAAGTTCTTTGGATGAAACATACTCTCCTTGACTATGATTTACACTTTGATCATGTTAAAATATTTTGTGATAATACTAGTACTATTCACATGACAAAGAATGCAAATCAACATAGTAAAACCAAACACATTGACATTAGGTATCACTTTCTTAGAGATCATTATGAGAAAGGTGATATTGTTATTGAATATGTTTCTACCGATTTTCAACTTGCCGATATTTTTACTAAACCATTAGACTATGCTAGATTTTCATTTATTTGTGGTGAGTTGAATGTTTGCATTATGGATTCCTAAAAATAAAATTTTTTCTCAATTGGTATTTTAACCTTTTTTGATGTATGACAAAAAGGGGGAGAATAAGTTTAGTTTGATATTTAGTTTTGATATTATTTGAGTTTTATTTTATGTAGAAAAAGAAAGTTTGTTTATAAGAAAGTTTGTGTTTATTTAAGTTTTGACAAAACTTTTGTACATTGAATGCTTTATGTATTGTGCTTTCAATAGTCCAATTTTTTATACATAGCACTATTTGAGGGGAGTTTTTCAAACTCTTCCATGTTTATTTAAATAACCTATATGTTTTGTCATCATCAAAAAGGGGGAGATTGTTGGCCCAAGGTTACAATCACCCATGATTAGTGTATTTTGATGATTACAAAACATATTAGTTATTTGTACTAATAACATTTGTTGTTTAAGTGTGTTTCAGATTTCTATTCATTCTAGAAGTCTTCTCTCACAAATACAAGGATTTGGACTCAAGTCAACTCCAATTGGGCTCAAGGAACAAGTGTTGAAGATTATATGAAGAAGCCTTTTGAAGATCTTGAAGTCCTTAGAAATATTGTAAGAAATAGAATGTTAAAGTTTAAGTATATGAAATTTGGCTCTAGGATTTGCACACACACTTGTTTCATATATTTCCTATGTTTTGAAAATGGTTATTTCTAAGTTTTATGCCTTAGTTTATATATACATGTACCAAAAGCTTTATATCTTGAAAATCTTGTTTAAAACATGTGTATAAACTATTTTCTGCATAATACTTAGCTATATGTATTTTTAAAATATTTCTCAAAATTTTTCTAACTCAAAACCAGCCCAGTTTTCAGTTTCAGGCAACTCCGGCCGACCGGCCCGGTCGACCGGCGATGTGTCTGGACATGCACTGTTTGTGCATGCCTGTCGGTCGACCGGACCGGTCGACCGACGAAGTGCAAATTGCTCACAGGTTTTTTCGGTCGACCGGACCGGTCGACCGGAAGAAGGAAACTGTGTTTCCTCTTTTGGGTCGGTCGACCGAGAGCCAACGGCTCTTTGCAGCTAGGCTGGCGGTCGACCGGACCGGTCGACCGCCAGGCCTGCAACAATCCAACGGCTCTTTCCTCTTTGGGCTATTCTGAAAAACTGTTTTTGTTTTCAGCTTTAACAGATTTTTGGAGAGTTGTTGGGGAACTTTTTCAGAGAAAATAAGACCAAAAGAAATTGTTTTTAACCTATTTTTAACCCTATAAATAGAGAAGTCTCTCTTTCATATCACCAAGAAAAATCCTCAAGTTTGTGTTGTTTTCAAAAGATTTTCAAAAGAGAAAAGAAAAGAGTTTAAGGCTTTCATTCCAATTCCTTTTTGAGCTTGTTTTTCAGTTGTGTTTGATTATTAATATCACTCTACAACTGAAGTTTTTCTCACCACACTTCATAGAGCCAAAAATTCAATACTCATTCTATAGTGAAGTTGTAATTGAAGTGAGAGTGTTTGTAAAAGAGTTTGAGAAATAGTGTAGTGATCTTGTTGTGATCACTTTGTTCTTGTAATCCCTTCCTTGTGGAGCAACCTCTTCGGTAGAGGTCCTTTGTACTCGGTGGAGCTCGGTGCTCGGTCTTCGGTAGACCAAATTGTAAAGGCGTCCTCGGTGGATAGTGAAACCCTTCACGGAGGTGAAGGCGGGGAGTAGAGCGGTGGCTCGAACCTCGAAACAAATCACTTTGTTTGCGATTGCCTTTGCGTCTAATTCTTGCTTTACTTTTCAATAGCTCCTTATTACTTTCTATTGCATACTTGTGATATTGTTTAAATTTCTTGTGCTACTATTTGATTGCTTGTAATTCTTGCCATATATCATTGTGTTTGCATCATTCTTCATATCATCCATTTCATACTTGTGTGTGCCAATCCCGTACTCATCCAACAAGAGCTTCACATAGCGCCTCAACCCATATCAAGGGGAATAAAGAGGAGTTTAGTCCAGAGCCTCGCAAGAGGAATTCGGCTACACTTGTTGAATTGTACTAAGTTGAGCCTCACTTGTTTTAGGTTCCGCATTTAGAGAGTTAAAATTGTTTAAGATTAGCAATCACACCTATTCACCCCCCCTCTAGGTGTTTTTCAGAAGGACATCGGATCCAAGGACAACAAGGCGTCGTCACAGTCAGCCAAGGAGACAGGGTAATTCTAAAAGGAGAGAAGTGTAGAAGGTTATACAAGATGAAGGAAGGAAACTCAGTTCAAAGTGGAGTTTCAAGGATAAGCTTGGAAGGAAGTTCATCGCGAGGTGGAGCTTCAAGGAAGACTGCAACAGGACATGAACTGGGTCAGAGTGCTCCGGGAAAGAGTAAGGGTGTACTCAGGAAAGGCCTGAGATGGCCCAAGCTACGGTGGTAAATCATCCAAAGGCCCCAGGGAGAGGGGGCAAGAGTTAAAGGCTTCATGATACGGTTACAACCAAGGAAAGAATCAAGGTATTAATCTGAAATCTCAAGTTATTTTACTAAAGGCTTGAAAAACAAGTCAAGGTGGAGATTGTTAAGATTTTGCCTTATTTTTCAAGAAGAGTTGATGATCCAAGAAAATTCAATTGAGTTGGAGAAGACGATGGCTTGAAGCAAAAAAAGCAAATGAAGATGAAGCAATTTTCTTTTCAGGCGATTGCGAGTTTCCTTTTTAGGAGGAGTATGAATATGATTTAATTCCTATTCAATGAAGGTTTGTTTCTAAAGATTAAAAAGTCTAGAATCCTTCTAGATCAAGAAGATCAATTCCTAAAAGGATTGATTAAGATTCTTCAACCATCCAAAAGCCAAGATCATCTCATAGTTCAAATATAAGCTGTATTGTAAAATCTTACAAATAAAAATTGTAACCAAGCTTTGTAATTGCCTCAAACAAACAAGTCTCAAGGAGTTTCTATAACAGAGAATCTCAAGCAAAGGATACAAGAGGAAGCCAAGAAAGAGCGGAGCAAGTCGAAGGTGCATAGAGAGAAGGTAATACTCTTATAATTTAGGGCTAGATTCAAGTGAAAGGTGAATACTCTTATTGCATCAAGAGGAAGGTTAGATCTCTTTATACCAAGTCTATTAATAAAGCTCTCTCAAGTTCTCTCCCCGTGGACGTAGGCCAAGTTTGGGCCGAACCACGTTAAATCCTTATACTTTCTTTATTACTCTTTTGTCTAGATATTGCTAGTTTGCTTTACGTCTAGCTTTTTTTTTGCAAGTACTGTTCATATTGCTAAGTTCCGCTAACTTCGATTATGGGAGTCACAGCAATTAATATCAGAGCATATCAATTTCGTAACAAAAAGAAGAAAGGCAATGCTAAACGGAATGGTTCAGCGGGATAACTAGGGGTTTCTTCTTTGAGGAGAATTTCGCTGAGGAGTGGTATGGACCAGGGGGATGCGGAAGAGGTGTGGCAGCTGAAGCGGATTGATTCTTCTAGGGCCGCGACTTGCTGAAGGGAGGTAGATGGTTAGCATCAGAGGAGAGTATATCAGATCTGATCAAACTTCACTCTGCAACGTGAGAATGGTCGCATGGGCGCCAAAAACTTCGCAAAGACGTCGTCTAGACGTTAGAAGGTAACTGACCTATTGTTGGAATTCGAAGGATCAATTTTGTAAATTTTACATCTCCGTACCCTTCAACTTTTTTGGAGTTCTTTTGTTAAATTCTTATTAATGAAACTCGGGGGGACGGTTTATCAGCCTCACGGGTTTTTTTCTTTTAAAAAAAGAAATTGTGCATTAATTGATCAACAAGAAAATTAATCCATTCTTGAGTAAACACCATACATCCTGCCTGTCTCTTTAATTAACCAGTTAAATTACAATTTAGGTGATACATTTAGCGTCAGCTTTGTAACTTCTAGATGTCACAGATCAACTACAAGAATCTCACACCAATCTCTAGATCTCTATAATTTATTGATCAACAAACAATTGATTCTTCTCAACTAGCGAGAGAAAAGAAATAGTAAACTTCCATCCTTAAAAACATGTCTAAGAAGTAAAAGCTACATCTGGATTTCTCACACAACTGCATCTTTCGGTGGAAACACTCCACATAAAATACTCTTCGCACCCACTTCTTGTAGTTGCACACTTCATACCAGCAACATGTACTCCATCAGCATCATGCCTTCTTTCTCCCATCTCTGCAGCAGAGACCTCAATGAGTCCAACCATAAGATCCCCAACGGTCTCATATCTCTCCTCTGGATCCCTGACCTTAATCAACATTAGAAGAACTGCACATCCCTTACTCTGTTCCTTTTCGTTTTTCCTTGCACCCACTGCACCTCTCCTTGTTGGGCTCATGTGGATCCTCAGGCCTTCCATCACTAACCCTTCAATTTTCTCTATGGAACTAAGAATGATAGCCTCCATGAAACCTTCTTCTGATCCTTGCATAACAACCACCTTGAGGATCTTGCTTATATCATAACCTCTTATATCTCCCATCGGCAGTGATTCAACCAAGCTGTCGTACAAATCCTCTATTCCCATCGAGACCATCGCTCTAATTACCTGTCAAAGTGCAGAGTGGTGTGTTGAGAACCAACAAGAGAGCGTTTCATCTATGAGTTTAAATCATGCAGTAATTGAGATTCTAGGTTTATAATTACTGATCAATGACGGATAATGGTAAGGCTAAACTGATATTGACTTTTCTATTTGAACAAGATGTTAAATTAATTGCCATATTAAAATGGTACATATGATCTATTCATCGGTATCATCATTTATTTACTATTATGTGTGTAAGTTAATGCAATCAGATTACTTGTGCCTCACAGTCTTAGGTTTCAACCTATGCTGTTACAGTAAATTTTCAAATATTTTATTATAGAAAATTTGTTGAGACATCTTTTGACAGTTCTAAACTTGTTAACAATACTGTGTCAAGTAACATTTTAAAGTTGTTTTTAACACTAGAACAGCTGAAAGGAGAAATAGGATAGGATAAAAGCTTTCTTTTTCTTGTTGTATCTTTTGATACTACTACTGTATATATTATCTAGGGCAAGCATCTACAGATTCAATGGTGTTTATGTATGGTGTAATTAGGGAGTTACTGGAATAATCTAATAATGTTAGCAAGGTATCAACAAATCTTCTGACATCACAAATTACAAATTTATGTTTTACTTTGCGGTTGATATTAAGACCATATGTGCCTAGTTTTTGTATAGGAAAAACCAACTACTCGTTGGCAGATTTATGGTTGTTTTTAGGAATCTGATCATACCTGAGTAGCAGTTGAGACATCTTCAACAATTGTTGGTGAAGAGATTTGCATAACTAATCTTTTCCACGGGCTACCTATCTTGTTAATTTCATGAAGGTAGCTTCCATCAGCTAATCTGACCAGCTTTCCATTGAGATGCCCTCGCGCTTCTGTTATCACCATGTTCTTATGGATCCCTGCTGGTCGGTTCTCGCAACTGATCAAGCCCTTCTTCAGCTGTTTAAGCTCCAGTTCCAGTTGCCTCACTCTTTCTGAGCAGGCTTGATCTGCTGAAGTGCTGCTGCTGCTGCCTTTGTTACTGCAAGGAAGAAGAGGAGCTGCAGAAGATGTAGCCTTTTCTTGTTGTTGTGGGAGGACTCGGGGATTGGTTATCGGAGTTGCTGGTCGAGTAGGAGGCCGGCAGAGGGAGAGGTAGGACTTTATTCTCGAGGAGCAGCCGGTGGATACTGCTGATACTGAAGGGTTCTGTTTCTCTTTGTTCGACATTCTTCTTCTTCTTCTTCTTCCTCTTGAGCAGGAAATTCTTGTTCTAATGGATTGTGTGTTTTTTTTTTTTTGTGCCTGTGGATGATTTGTTCTGTGGTGTGTGAATTTTCTTTGTTGCAGATACGGGGTTCTTTCTGTTATGCAGTTGTGCGAGTTGTTGCATTTTGATAGGGATCTCTTGATTTCAAAATTTCAAATTTCCAACAGCTAAATACGTTTGAAAGAGAAGCAATGGTGGCTGTTTGGTTGCAAGGAAGTGGGCGGAAGTAAGGAAATAGGGAAGTATAATTACTCACTTCCCCATCTATCCAAACACTAGAAAAGGAAAATAAGAAAACCTCTTTTTCTTTTATCTTTTCTCTTTTACACAACCATTTCCTCACTTTCAGAGTGCTACAGTTAATTTTGTGGTCATGTAAATCTCATTTGTAATAAATTGTAACACAAAACAGTTAATTTTTTGACCATGTAAATCTCACTTGCATTCTAATTACAGTCTATTTTTTATTTTTCTTATTAATTTTTATTTTAATATTATTTTACGGTCAACTTTGTGGTCAACTTTTCCACTTCCACTTTCACATTACCATCCAAACACCGGAAAAGACAAAATATTTTCCAAACCACACTTCCCAACAACATCCAAACACTGAAAAACTTACTAACCAATTCCCAAGTTCCAAAGGGAATTATTATTACTTCCTCAATTCCTCACTTCCTCACTTCCACCCTTAACCAAACAGGCCAAGAGAATTTACCTGAGCTAAATACGTTTCATCAGCAAATTACTTGGAAAAACATAATACGATTTCTTCGCACCATCTCTAAGAAATGATGAGGCATCATCGTCCTTCATCAAGTCAATCAGAATCACATATTTTGAAAGCACAATTAGACGAAATGGCTGGAGCCCAACAATCTCATTTCTTATAATTTAGAAATTTCCTGAGATGCAAGCTCTTTCTGACAAAAATAAAAAGCAAAAGCAGTTTTTAGATAAAAAGATATTAATTACTTTTTAACTTTACAATCTTTTCAACACCCCCATAATTAAATATTGAGGCATGTGAGCTGGACATGAGATATGACTTTTTAATAAAACAATCCCAAGAATGAGAGGTACAAACATGTAAAGATACAAAATTGATCCTTCAGAAAAAGAAAAAAAAATCCAACAGGGGCCACCGTGGCTCCAGACGTCTTCACGACATTGTCTTGTTGCATCCAGGCGCCTTCACAACTTTTCAAGCGTTGTTGAGTTTAGACTGATCCGATTCGTCGTACTCCCCTATGTCGAAAACCATGCACCTCACTCCATCCTCATATATCCTCACCCTCTTCTTAGAACTCTCCTCCAGAAGAAGAAACCTCAATTCATCCTGCCGAATCATTGCGGTTCTATTTACTTTTTTTTCCTCCTCCTTAAGTTTCTACTCACTCTCCATAAAAATTTCAAATTCTTTTTAGAAATACCCTCGTATACTCTGGCCAACCTGGTTCAAAAAGAAGTCTTCACTAAGACCGTTTGCCACGTCGTTGAAATTAAACCCATCCTCGTAGAATCAAATGCAACAAGCGACGGGCCCGACTCCGAACTTTTCCCCTTTAGGCCCTTAGAAGTCTCCCTCGTCTCTTCTGCAGGCCCCACAGAGATATTCGTGCCCCGAGAACCTGTCTTCAATGGCTTTCTCTCGTCTGAAGTGGCAGGCGTCGATATAGGCACACTCGGATTAAGAACGTTAACCCCTACATCTCGGAGATCTCGAGTGCTCACACTCTCTTCTTGGGCAGCAATAAAATTATCCCCATCTACAAGTCCAGTAGAATTGGGCCGCTTTATAAATCCCGTCTTTAAGCCAGACAACCCACTCAACTTCCTACTTGGGCAAGGTCGGTCAGCTACAGTGGGCTTTGAAAGCCCACTGTTCACCGGCCCACTGTGGGCAGCAGCTGTCTATAGGATCCGGGTCCACTACGGGTACAATCCATTTACTAACAGTTCTCAAACTTTACGAAAAAACTACCATCTGTCAACTAACCAACCGTTAAAAACTGTCACACATGATTGCACATGTCAAATAATGACAAAAATACCTTTTGGCATGAACCTACCACAAACTTTATTACTTTTTTGAAAAGTATTAAAAATATTAAAAAATCATAATCTTAAAATATTTATAAAAATATTAATGAAATTACATAATTAGTAAAAAATAACATTTCTCTATTGAAAAATATATAAGATAATAGTTGCAATACCCTTAGCTGATAATATCGTATTTGCATCTCTTTTAAAATAATTGTTTGATTTTACTTATTATTTTATTATTATTATTGGTATTGTTAAATCTTTAATATGATTATTACAAATTATTATTATTAGTAGATATTGTTACTATTATTTTTACGATATGATTATTATTATTCATTATTATTGTTGTTGTTACCACTAATATTGTTGTTATTATTGTCACTAATATTTTTATTAATAACTGTATTTTTGCATGTGTTTTAGATGAGCCCACTTTCTTCTTCATAATTTCTCTTCTTTTCCCGCTCATTTCTTATTGGTTTCCATGCCCACGTTCAGATCCAACCCATTAGTCCACTGAGAAACCCAACCCACTCCCCTTATAATCCTATTCACATAATCCATATCCTATCTTAACTAACCAAATATCTTATATTCTGCTTTAATCCTAACTAAATCCTAATGTAACCTTATCCCCATCTAATCCTAATCTCATGTTACCTATCCACAGCGTATCTAATCTTCTCTTCCTTCCCTCCTCTAACCGACCCCATGGCAGCGCGAGCCTCTCCCTCCTCGACAGAACCTGACCAAGCTCCAGCGTGCGGCACCCCTGGCCTCCTCCTTCTTGGCCTTGCGCACTTGCTCTCCGTCGCGATCCTTGGCCAGCCCATCCACGACAACCTCCATCGTCGCACCATCCCCCACACATCTCGCCGGAGCCCGCAAACCCCCTCCCGTGGCCAGCATCCGAGACTCCCTCCATGGCCGAGCCATATCCGCACCAGGCTAAGAGGCTTCTCTCGTTCCTCTCATGGTCGTGAAGCCCATCAGCACACTCACATTCCTCCTTCACCTCACCTCTTCACCATGACTTTCATCTCCTCCCAACCTCAGCCAAGCCGCAACAACAGCCCCTCCACAGCCCAGCCAGCGTGAGCATCTCCCCTCAAAGTCACTCCCACCTCTTTCATGCTACCTAGTCCCTGCTGTCCACCCCCACAGCCCCTTTGCTGAGCCCCCGGAGCTCCATCTCCTTTGCCCGCTGGCGAGCGCGAGTCCCTCCGGCAAGATCCCGAGCTCCGCATTTTTTCTGTCAGAGCCCAGACTCATCACCGAACTCCTCCGCGGTCTCTGCCTCCACCGGTAAGCACCCATGACCGTGGGTGAGTCCCTCTAACTCTCTGTCTCTCTCTCTCTCTATTATACATATGTAGTATTATGTGTGTGTTATTTGTGATTGTGTGTGTGCAGGAGAATGCATGGTATGTATGCATGTTGTATGGGAATGTGTTGTGCATGTGCGTGGAGGTGTGCGTGAGTTTGTGTAAGAGTCTATGTATTTATATTATAGTGTGAATTGGTAATTATACATGTATACATGTATGTATAGTACGGTGTATACGTGTGGGTGTACATGTGTATGTGTATGCACGTGTAATGATGTACATGTGTGTGTTAATTCCCCTCCCTCTCTGTATTTGGTTACGTGTTACAGCATTACGGACCCGTTTGTGAGATTCGGACATGTTACGGGAGATTCAGATTTGTGCTCGTTGTGCACCTGATACACTGGCTATTTGAAGACCGATCTATGGGGTGATCCGGAGATTCCTACCGGTTCATGCAGTGAAGACCAGACGGCGATTCGGTTCTAAAATTGTGTTATTTCATGTGAGTGTTTGCTCTTGTGTTAATTTCTTATTTATTGTTGTCAGTTTATATATATGTTACTTATTTCATTTAATTTGACCATCTGAAATATTTGACCAGTATGATTACTCATACCATTTCTTATGACATTAGTGATCATACACCTTATATATTTAGTTAATATAAGTGTTTATTAACGTCATTTCATGTGTTAGTATTTCGCCATTGTTGGCTTAGGCCTAGTAAATTTATACCATAGACCGGACTTGATCTTGTAACTGACCTACTTGTAATAAATCTTAGAATATAAATATATTAATCTTGAGCTTGATTGGTTGATGATTGAGGTTAAAGATTTATATTTTATGTGAAGTGATTGTTGGTCAAATTGTTTAGTGATTATTCCAACTAGAACTCCAGTAAATATTAAGAAAGTGGTAGATATGACATTGCTTTATCAATGAGCTGATTTACCGATATTTGGATTGATATTGACTTGGTTAAAGTTGGAGTCAATCTGAGTTTGGTATTCTTTATATTGGATTTGATCAGTGGACTTGATTGTGGTGGATTTGACCTTGGGTTGAGGAGTAGACATAGATCGGTTGACCTGACTTGGCGCATGTATATACATAATTAATTAGTTACTTGGATTTCTGGATCTTGTGTTTGAACTTAATGGAAGTAGGAGTATATGATGATCTTAACCAGATTGGATAGTGATGATTGGTTAGATATAGATGATTATGTATTTTAAATTGTTGGGACCTGAATAAATCTGTGACTTATAAGATGAATATACTGATCATGTAAAGGAGGGATATACTGCTGAGTTGATTGACATGAGCATGGCGTTCGTTTCAGAGAATTTTGATTAGTGTTCTAATGAGATCGATGGAGTTGGATTGATATTGGCGAGTATCCCCTGTTTTACCCCTGATTATACCATTGAGTATTGATGGTCTTATTGATTTTGAGTATCAGATATAGATATATCTAGATTTCATGTTATTTGAGGATGTTTCATTCTTTATCTGTGATTTCAGTATTCTTTTTGTTGATCTCGATTATTGGTGACTTAGAGGATTAGAATAGATTGATAATAACGAGAGAACTGATCATTAACTTTTTGGATTTGTAGTTTATGATCAGGGAAAATCGCACACGAAATGTGTATGTTTTGAAATTAAGATTTAAAGTGTGTGTGTTTTGGCTTCCTCGATACTTCCGTTATAGCATAGAGGCTAAAACAAGTCGAATTCATAAGGATGGGAGGCGATAGAAGCTTTACCGGTTGATTCACGTGTGTGTTAAAAGTTCTTCAATATTTTAAAGAATGAAAAGAAAAGAAAGGAAAGAATGAAAAGAGAACGATGAAACACAAAGAAGTGGGAAACATAGAAAAGAATATATTTATGATTTTTGTGATATTTTTAAAACAAAGTGAAAAAGAAAGAAAACTCATGGCTACTAACTACTAATGGCTTCACTAACATGCTAACCTCTTAGTGATAGTTGCCTCACATATATCCTTGGCAATCATTAGTCCTTGGTTAAAGAGCATTTCAAAGCATGATCTATATGTAACTCATCACATCCCAACTCAACAAAACAAGAGAAGGCTACACTTAAACCATCAAAACTAAAAGTAAGCATGGAGTAAAGTAATGTTAGCTTGTTAGAGAGTTAGGAAGTTAGAGTGTTAGATCCATTATCATGAGCCATCTATGACTCTTGCAAGAGTAAGGCCAAGTAGAGGCTATTAGATTCATGTGGATTATCAAATAAGAAGTTAGACTAGTTAGTGGTTAGTAGTTAGTTGCCATGAGAGAAAAAATTAGCTAAACATATAAAAGGACTTAGAAAGAAAACAAAGAGAGGTAAAGAGAGCACCTTTCATAGCTTATCACCTTCTATTACAAGCACTCTTACATTCCAAATATGTATCACTCTCTCTCCTATAACAAGATCTATAAGAAATGAAAAATACAATGGAGAAGGAAGAAGAAGAACTAACCTAAACTAAACTAAACTACAACATGGAAAGAAAAACACTAAAACTAACCTAAAAACTACTCAAAAACTCCTCTCTCGGGTGCTCTGGAAATTCCCGGGCTTTTATAGGCAAAACTGGACATCTGGGTACACGTACGGAGCCGCGCGTCAAATCTTGGCGCGTAGCTTCACAAGAGAGCCGCGTTTCTGCAGCCATAGGGCGGTCGCACGCCGCCTGCTACGCTGTCCTCTCCTGTCCTCCTGTCAACTGGATGTCCCGGTTTTGGGTCCTTGATTTCAACAGAATCACCTCCAAAGTCAATGGCTATCTTTATAGGCCTTTAATCACCAATTAAATAGTGATTTAGGGTCTTCTTCATTGCACACCATGGACCTAGAAACATGCAAGAGAGGTATTACTAGCAGAATTTAATATGAAATCATTGTGAAGATGTGGTATGAAATATGCAGTTTTAGAGACTAATCATACCCCCACACTTATCTTTTGCTCGTCCCGAGCAAAACATAAAACTAAAGGAATGATTACACCACTTTTGCAGGTGACGCGATTGCACTGAGTATGTGCAACAAGCCGTTAAACCTCTAGGTTTCCCCTAGAGGAGGAGTTTTGTCTCCTGAGGTTTTTCAGCAGATTACACCCACAAAATCTATAAAGAAAGAAATCAAATGTTAATATTTTGAAAACACATTTTGAAAATAGAGAAAAGTGTTGAAGTATTTTTGCGAAAATATAAGTGATCTAAGGTCATAGGTTAACAAAAAATTATTCTTCCTTAAATTAAGTCGAAATGCAAAATCTTGTTATAAATTAAATGTAAGATTTTAAAATTGAATTGATTCTTTGATCTTTAATAAAACTCTTAGAAAAATATGTACTTTGTGAATAGTGAAAGTTTTTGAGATATCGACTCTAACTTTCATGCCATTTATTTATATATATATTTCTTTTTTTGTCTTTTCTTCCCTTAGTTTTCTTATGCTTTCTTATTTACCCGGATAGTGATCTTTAGCCAGTGACTCTCAAACCAGATGATCTTAGATGAGAAAACATCCCTCGGGCTTAAGGACCTCGAGTAAACAAGGCCACAAAACTAAAGGGGATTATTTTTATTTTTGTCCACCATTTTAGGTGTGAATAACCATGCTTCCTGAGGCATAATTACCCAACGTCAATAAGTGATTTTTATTATCATAATTTTTTAAATATATATTTTTAATGGCATTTTCAGTCTTTTTAGATACCGTATACCCCGTGAAGGGCTCTGAACTTCTTCCTCGTGATTCCTCTAAATAAGAGTTTGAGGTGCACAATGCAATCTTGTTGTAAGAGTATAGATCGACAATATAAGAATGAATGAATAGAAAGTAAAAGATATAAGTAAACCAATCGCAAACATAGAGATTTGTTTCAAGCTTCGAGCACCCAGTACTATGTCCCTGCCTTCACTCAGAAGGATTTCTGATCCACTAGAATTTTCATAAAGGATTACAATCACTAGGAAGTACCCAACTCCTCAATCATACTCCTCTAGTTCAGAGGTAGTGTAGCCACAAGTACAATAATCACTTGGTGATGAAAAGACCACAAACTCTGTTTTGAAAAATTTTTCTTTACAAAACCCTAGAGAATAATATGTAGGATTAAAGCTCAAGGTTTGTAAGTGAAAATAAAACAAAGTAGAAGAGAGATTTGATTCAAGATTTGATTCAAAAATTTCAGAAGTAAATCAGAGATTAGAGCACAAAAACTGAAAGTAAAATAATTCTTTCATAAAAACTCAAACTTTGAAATCTTTGCAATAATTATTGTAATTCACCTCAACCCCAACCACCCCTATTTATAGGATTTAGATAGGGATTAAAGGGTAAATATCTATATGGACTAAGCAGGTATAATTAGACTAAAATACAGCCTAAAACCATGTTTTAAGTCAAAAACTACGTTTTAAAACATGCTAAAAAACTAGCTGTTTAGCAAAATGTCTCTCACGGTCGACCGGCCGGTCGACCCGTTTTCAAAAAAATTATAATCGTTGGCTAAAGTCGACCGTCCCAAATCGAGAGTTTGGGTCCGTCAGTCGGTTGACCGCTCGATCGACCGTCATGGGGTACAGTCCGGTCGACTGGGAAACGTGCACACATGCACACCCCCATGGGTCAGAACTACGGTCGACTGCGCGGTCGATCTGTTGGCCCAAAAGCGCATCGCTCTAGTTTTGATGATGATTAACTCATGTAGTTATAGTACTAATGATCTTGTGTTTGATTAAGTCTCAGATATTGGATCAAGATCTTAGTTGGTGTTTAGCTTCAATAAAGGATTTAAAGTCAAGTTTTGGAGCTAGCATGTGTTGATTCAAGAGGTTGTGCATCAAGATCACATCAAGTACTCAAGAGGAGTCTAGCTCATTGGATCTGGTTTTGAACCAAGTCAAGAAAGAAGAAGAAGATTTTCAAGTGAATACCTTCAAGAGAAGACTTGTGTCAGGTTTGTTTTTAGTAAGATTTTGTTTTTGGATAAAATATAAAAGATAGATTAGTTCATGGATTACTCAAGTATCATGTACACTCACACACAAGACTTAGATGTATTTTCATAAAAGAGTTTTTATTTTGAAAAAAATACCAATTTGGTTTTTATGTCTTAAAATATAACATGTATTTTTATCAAAACTTTATTTAGAACTTAATGTCAAAAACATAGATATTTCTATGTATAGTGGATCATATCCATACACACTAAGCTTCACAAGTGTTTAAAATATCTTACTTTTGTATTTGGAGAAGTTTTAGAAAAATCAATTTGGAAAAATACGGATTTTGTTTTAAGCCAAAATTTCTAAGTCACAAAAATAGTTCAAAATATTTGTAACATGTTTTAATTTTACTCAAACATGTTTGTATATCAAAGTATATTACTGAACTTATTTTTGTATATTTTTAGGGAGTTTATGGGATTTTATTGAAGTAAAAAGGCCATCTTTTAAATCCCTGAAAATACTGTTTTTGGCCTTCTACCGGTCAACCGCACGATCGACCGAGCCACAGGTCAATCGACCGGGCGGTCGACCGACGTGCACAAAACGTGCACAGCCAGGGCCGGTCGACCGCACGATCGACCGCCAGAGAGTGTCTGCTCTCTGGAAATGGCCTAGTCAATGGCCGGTCGACCGCTAGGCCATTGCCCAATTTGCGGTCGACCGGCCGGTCGACCGATCTGCTCAATGGTCGAAAATTCGACGGTTGGCGGTCGACCGGGCAGTCGACCAAAAGCAGTCAGAACTGCTGAGTTGGCTTCCAACGGGCAAATTTTTGGATCCTATAAATTGGGCTCCCTTGGGCTGTTTGAGACAAGATTTCAAGAGGGTTTTTGGGCTAGTTTTTCCTACTCATATCAGTGGTTTTATCCACATTTTTAGAGCCAATATTTCCAAATCAAAAGGAGAGTTTAACGAGAGTTTTCAAAAGTGATTTCTTTGAGTTTTTCACCACAAATTCCATCCTTGTTTTCTCACACATACTTGATCTTTTCATTGCTAAAACTATCCTATAGGAGAGTTGTTGTGAGAGTGATTTTAGGTGATCAAAGTGTTGTGATCACCAAAGTTCTCATTCTTGTTTTGAGGAGGCGGACTTGCGGGTTCGCGTTATTTCGAGTTCTAGTGAGAGCTTGGTGTAGAGGTGCAGCCTCGGCAAGCTTGCGTGCTTGCGTGTGTTTGTTCTTGTGGGAACAAGAGAGGGACTGGAGAGTTCAAAGGAGTTCTAGTGTGAACTCGCTTGTAGGTGTTGCGGCACCGAGTGATCCGGTGGGATCGTCTTATAGTGGAAATCCTTCGTAGTGTTGAAGGCGGGTACGTAGAGTAAGGGTGCTCGAACCTCGAAACAAATCTCCCGTGTTGGCGATTGCTCTCTCTATCTCTCACTTGTCTTTATATCTTGCATGCTTATATTGCCTTTATCTTTATATGCTTGATATATCTTGTGCCTAATTGTTATATGTTTAGGGATTATTTGTGCATTCAACCAAGAAAGCCAAAGCGGCACCTCAACTCTTATTTTGAGTAATCATGAGGAGTTAGTTCAGAGCCATTCACGGGAAATTCGGCTATACTCTTGTGTTATACGTGGTGTGTTGTGCATTAGGATTTTTATTTTGCACAAATAGTTTTAATTCCGCATTAATTCACCATTAGATTAGCTAGTCATCTATTCACCCCCCCTCTAGGTGATTTCACGACCGTCTGACCTGAAACAAAGCTGGTCGACAGCCCGGTCGACCGTAACAGGTTATAAGCTGAAAATTCAGTTTGAAATATGATTTGAAGATATGTTATTTTCAAAGAGATTTTTGCAAAGGCTTAGTAAAATACATAAACTAAGCATTCACATACTGAAATATGACTTAAAGTATTTTAATAAGAGTCAAAAATGATCTTTTGAAAACACATGCAATTTTGTGTGTGTAGAGTATTTGAGCTTCAATACTATATACTATTCTTTAACAAACTAACAACACAAAGATCTATAGGTAGGCGTCTCTGAACCACGTTGTTGAGCAAGAGACTCTTATCCTATGAGTGAGTCTTCTTGAGCCATCAACCTTGTAACATGCTTAAGAACGCTTGAGCCATCAAGACTTGTACAAACCTGAAATTCATTTTAGAACTTCTATTAGTACCAAATAGCTCTTATATGTTTTGATATCATCAAAATATCATCAAAAGGCATAAACCAGAGAGTGTAATCTTTAGGCCAACAATAAATTCACATGCACAAAGGATATTAACAAAGAGAGAAATGGAGGGTAAAGGGACTCACACATAAGGGGAAGAAGCAGCAAAGGTAGAGATCGACACGGGTGATGGTGGAGCTCGTGGAGAGCATCTACGGCTTGAGTATCTCACCAGGAAGGGTGTGAATGTGCTCGTGCTCGCCGACGGCGATCGGCGGCAACCCACGGAGAGGTGGGAGACGCCATGGTGGGTGAGGGTGGCGCATCAGGTGTTGTCGTGGCTTGATTAGAGGGTTGCTGCCATGGCCTTGGGCGAATGGTGATACACGGCCATGGCTGAGGCAAATGGGATGCACCAGGAGGGAGAGTTGGTGTTGTGCGTGGAGATGGGAACACATGGCTGTGGGGAAATGAATGCGACAACCTAGGGAGATTGGGGAATGACCATGGTTGCTCAGGTGCATGGAGGTGGTCACGGTTGAGTCCGGAGAGATGGTGGTGGCCACGGAGGATGGGGATGTCCGCTATGTAAGGGGAGAAGAGAAGAGGGATTAGGTTAAAGATTAAGCTAAGGCTTAAATAGAGTAATATAGGGTTACGGGTTTGAGTATAGGGTAATAGAAACGGGTTTTTATATGAGTAAGAAATAGGAATGGGTACATGTGAATCAAGGAAAATGAAAATACCACTAATAATAATAATAATACTAGTAATAACAACAACAATTAATCATAATATAAATAATAGTAATACCAATAACATTACATAATCATGATAATAATAATAACAACAACAACAATAACAATATTTAAAATAATTACAATAACACTAATAGCAATAAATAATAATAATAATAATAACAATAGTAGTGATAATTACAACTACCACTAATATTAATATTGATATTAAAATAAATAAATAAAATAATAATAATTAATAATCACCACAATAATAACTTTAACAATATTAATAATAATAACCATACATCAAGTTAATTAATAATAATAAAATAATTAGTAAATCAAAACAAATACTTTAGAAAATAAAAATACAGTATTACTAAGTAGGGATATTACATTGCTCACAAAAAGGTGCTTAATCAACATAGAGGGGAGTGTTAGAATATAAAAATATATCTATCAACCTTCATTACAACTTCAGAATTTTGGTGCAGTGGCAATATCATGCCCTGCTAACCAAAATACGCTATGTGAGCACGCGACGAGAGTCAACATGTTTTTTTTAAAAAAAAATATATGTTATGCCTCAGTAGATGGAATTAAACACACTATTCATAAAGTTTTCAGCTTTGTTACACAGTACAAAAGTATCACAAAAATCATGATTTATTAGATCAAAGAAACTAAGAGAAGAAGCCAAAAGTCCTCACGAGCTGGAAAAAAGATAAGTCCACTACTGGAGCTCTGCAACACTTCAAAATAGTCCTGATCCTGCAGAGAATTTGAACATGGATCTGAACAACCCAACAAAGTCGTCAATAAGCAACCTAATGAGTGGATAAAATGAGAAAAGTAGAGTATAGCACATGTCTAATGAACACGTAGTACATTAGAATCGCATTTCAAGCATAGCGACATACAATTCATAACTAAATATTTACGAAATCAATCTATGAGAGTCTTTTATATCAGAAGTTTATCATTGTATGTCTATTATTAAAGTATGTTGTTATTTAAAATTGACAAGTGGAGACATTATTTGTGTTTTAGGGGGTTCAGTACATACCCGGAATCACAGTCCAAATTTGAGGCGCTGAACCAGGACGTACAACCAGGTACTCATGATAAAAATAATATAAGTATGACATGATGTCGTCATCCCTGGGAACCCCTTACTGGAACCTTCTTTCGGTTGCGAAATCATATCCTATGTCCACCCAAAATTGTCTCACCTATCAATTTTTTCACTGCAGTGTAAGTTATGTGGTGTCAATGTCATCTAGATTACTAGGTTTGGTCAATAACAATGTTTATAACAGTATACAATTTAACATGATTTTTTCTAATAATTTTGGTAACACGAACTATGTAGTTGTCATATAACGGCTAGGCATAATTTGTCAAATTTTCCAAGTAAAATCAAAATAAAATTCAAAATTAATAATTTGATTTTCTGGAATTTTCACTAATTATATTTTTAATTATTTTCTAAAAACAAACAATTAATAGTTCATACGATATAATTTCTAGGAATTAACAAAAGTTTACTTAAAACATTTATAATAATTTTATGTAGTCACAAAATTAACAATTCAGGGCAAACTATTTAATTATTTGTACAAGAAATTAAATCACGAAAATTTGCAATTTTCTAAATACTTTTACATGCTAGAAAATTAAATAAGCAATTTGAATAACTAAACATTAAACAAATAAATTACAAAATAAATTAATTTATCACAATAAAACATATAACTTATTTAAAGAGAGTTAAAACACTCACCTGAATTTGTCATGGATATGGATATTGAACTAGTGATTAATTCGGGAATCTACATTTAATTAACTCATTTAGACAATTATTAGAATTAGTGAATTATTTCAGAAGTCGAGGATCGTGTTCGACCTCAGTGTCCGTATGATGTCTATAGATGTGTAGCTGTGGTTGTCAATGTTCCAACATGTAATATCCATGTCCACTAATATATTATAAACATTGAAATATTAATATTGTTAAATAAATATTTTGTAGAAAGAAGGATTTAAAATAAATAAATTGTTATGAAACGATGGCTGCCAACCTTTACTATGCACCATTAATGATTTTACTATGCGCTGATGCAAGCGATGACGCAAGTATGCATAGTGACTGCATAGTAGTGGCTGCATAGTACCCCAAAGTTTTCCTATAAATAGGCCCTTCTTGATTCATTTCACTGTACATTTCAGAAATCAATAAGAATTTCTACTACTCTGTATCTAAAATTCTCTATTTTGGTGTTATATTTCTCGGAGTTTTACAACACGTTATCAGCACGATCGCTCTAGTTCTGTCCCCAGCCTCTACCTCCTTCAGCTCAGAGAAAAAGTTCTACCACAAGCCTCTACCTCCATTAGATTAAGGTAAAAGTCTTGTCACGAGCCTCTACTTCCATTGCTCAAGGAAAAGTCCTATCACAAGTCTCAGTCTCTGCCTCTACTATCTCAAGGTAAAAATGGCAAGTTATGCTACTTATAATACTTGTATAATATCACTAATGTAATGAAAGGAGGCTCTGCCAACTATTTATAGTAATGTGATGTGATTACAAAAAACTGAATTATTATACTAATGATGTTCATATAACACCACTACTATATTTGAAATGAGGCTCTGCCACCTATTTATAGTAAAGTGATGTGATTATGAAATCTTTACTAATCTCTAATTTGATGCTTGCGTGGATTAAACCCCAATCTACCAATATTATATATTTTATTATTCTGTTATTTATATCTGCAAAACACCCACTAAGTAGAGTGGCGTGCCTATTATTTTAATATTTATTCTTTTATTAATTATATCTGCAAAACACCCACCAAGGAGAGTAGCGTGCCTATATTATAGCTCATAAATATATGTAGTACAATGCATTTATTTTATCATTTTCTTAATATTTAATTGTATAAAATCCAAATTGCATCAGACTAAGTGCATATCATGAGTACTCCCCTATATAATTAGCATTTGGTCAAGAACCAAATATTTTCCATCTTAGAATTTATGGTTGTGAGGTATATGTACCGATTGCTCCACCACAACGTACAAAGATGGGTCCTCAAAAAAGACTGGGAATATATGTCGGTTATAAACCTCCTTCTATTATAAGATATCTTGAGCAAAAAATTAGCGACGTTTTTACGGCTCGGTTTGCCGATTACCATTTCAATGAGGCAATTTTCCCAGCAATAGGGGGAGAAAAGAAACAGCTGCAGAAGGAGATTACATGGAGTGAACTATCCTTATTGCATCTTGATTCTCACATAAAACAATGTGAGTCAGAAGTATAAAAGATTATGTATTTACAAGAAATAGCAAAGCAATTACCAGATGTGTTCACCGATACGAAAAGAGTGACTAAATCATACATACCAGCTGTAAATGCTCCTGCTCGGATTGAAATCCTAAAAGGACAATCTGAGAACGAAGTCACTAATAAGTCTAAGACACGCCTGAAGCGTGGTAGACCAATCGGTTCTAAAGATAAAAATCCTCGAAAAAGAAAAACAGCAGATAAGTATAATGACCCCAATGTAGAAGAATGTATTCCAGAAGAAATACAAAATAAGACAAATCAAGAGATGAAAAACCCTGAAGGTATAGAAAATCATGAGATCTCTATTGATTATGTCAATACAAGAGGATTATGGAATCGAAATGAGATGAAAAATATAAATGAAATATTTTTTCTATTCCATAGCATGTGATATTATTAACGGAAGTGAGGATCCTGAACCAAGATCCGTCACTAAATGTCAAAATAGACGTGATTGGATAAAATGAAAAGACGCTATACAGGCTGAATTGAATTCACTTAATAAGCGTAAAGTATTTGTACCTATTATCCTCACGCCTGAAGCCGTGAGACCTACTAGGATACAAATGGGTTTTGTGCGAAAACGCAACGAGAAAAACGAGATTGTGAGGTATAAAGCTCGACTTGTTGCACAAGATTTTTCGCAAAGACCTGGAATTGATTATGAAGAAACGTATTCTCCAGTAATGGATGCAATTACGTTTAGATATTTAATCCGCCTAGCAGTTTTTAAAAATTTAGAAATGCGTCTTATAGATGTTGTTACAGCTTATTTATATGAGTCGCTTGATAGCGATATTTATATGAAAATCCCTGAAGGATTTAAGATGTCTGAAGCATTAAGTTCAAAACCCAAAGAATTTTATTCGATCAAATTACAAAGATCGTTATATGAGTTAAAACAATCAGGGTGCATGTGGTATAATCACTTAAGTGAGTATTTATTAAAAGAAGGATATATGAATAATCCTATATGCCCATGTATTTTTATAAAGAAAACAACATCTTGATTCATTATCATTGCTGTATATGTTGATGATTTAAACATCATTGGGACTCATAAAGAAGTCCTAGAAGCAATGATATATTTAAAGAATGAATTTGAAATGAAAGACCTTGGGAAAATCAAATATTGTATTGGTTTACAGATTGAGCACTTTCAAAGTGGAATACTTTTGCATCAATCAAATTATACTGAAAAAGTCTTGAAACGATTTAGCATGGATAAAGCAAATCCTTTAAGCACTCCAATAGTTGTTAGATCATTAAATGTGGAAAAGGATCTATTTCGCCCTCGTGAAGATAATGAAGAGGTTCTTGGTCCTGAAGTACCACCTAAGTGCAATTGGAGCTCTTATGTATCTGGCTAATTGTACCCGACCAGATATAGCATTTGTTACTAATTTATTAGCAAGATTTAGCTCATCTCCTACACGGAGACATTGGAATGGTATTAAACATGTATTTCGTTATCTTCGAGGAACAACTAATTTTGGTTTGTTTTATTCCAGAGGAACAAAACAAGAAATAACTGGTTATGCAGATGCAAGTTACTTGTCAGATTCACATAAAGCCAGGTCTCAAACAGGATATGTGTTCACATGTAGAGGTACAGCGATTTCTTAGCATTCACAAAAGCAGACATTTATTGCCACTTCTTCTAATCATGTTGAAGTCATAGCACTCCATAAAGCAAGTCAGAATGTTTATGGCTAAGGGTCTGTAACTCAACACATCCAAGCAACTTGTGGATTACCAGTCAACAGAGATCCAACAGTACTATTTGAAGACAATGTTGTATGCGTCGCTCAAATGAAGGAAGGATTCATCAAAAGCGACCGTACCAAGCATATTCCCTGAAGTTCTTCTCATTCAGCCAAAAGCTTGAAAAGGATAAGAAAATTAATATTCAGTATATCCGATCAAGTGATAATGTTGTAGATCTCTTTACAAAGACACTACCCATTACAACTCTCAGAAAGCTTATTCATGATATTGGGATGCGTCATATGCGAGACTTATGAAGAAGAACTACTCATGTCAACTTGAGGGGGAGCTTACGTGGTTGCACTCTTTTTTCTTTACTATGGTTTTGTCCCACAGGATTTTCCTGGTAAGATTTTTAACAAGGCAGCATAGAACTGTATACAGAGATGATGTACTCTTTTCCCCTTCGCCATGGTTTTGTCCCACTAGGTTTTCCTAACAAGGTTTTTAATGAGACATCATGTATGGTTGACAGCCAAGGGGAACTGTTATGAAACGATGGCTGCCAACTAATACTATGCACCATTAATGATTTTACTATGCGCTGATGCAAGCGATGATGCAAGCATGCATAGTGACTGCATAGTAGTAACTGCATAGTACCCCAAAGTTTTCCTATAAATAGGCCCTTCCTGATTCATTTCAATGTACATTTCAGAAATCAATAAGAATTCCTACTTCTACTCTGTGTCTAGAATTCTCTGTTTTGGTATTATATTTCTCAGAGTTTTACAACATAAATGTATATATATGTTTCATTGGTATTATAGTGGTCAATTTCTGACCTACACCAGGATGAAGACACGTGTCTCCCACCGTCAAAACCTCCGAGGACACCAACAATAAAAGCAATCCAAACATCTCCTCGCAGAGCATTCTTCGATTATTCCTAAGATCGTTCCTCCTCCGGAAGAATCGATTATCTCGATGATACTCTTCCTTCTGAGAACATCATCGATCGAGACCACTTCTTTCGTCCTGAGTAAGCTACTGCAATCAACTCCATCGATTTTCGTCTACATTTATGGAATCCGTTACGTTGCTAAATCATCCCACGTTTCATACGTTATAATGACCCCTACTTCAGCGCGGACTCTTACAGAAAGTGGCAGTAATCGCACCCAAAATCAAGGAAAGAATCTCCTTTTACGAGAGAATTGCAACGTGCAGATCATGCGATTATTAAAACCTGCATGACCCACACTGCCAATGAAAGCTCCCCAGGTATATATATACGCTGGGAGTTGGACAAGAAATTGGACATGTGATAACCAAGAGAAAAGAGAAGAAAAGTAGAAAAAATCCACAATCAGACTTCCCATTGAGTGCAGAAAATAGCCTTCCTCCAGTCAAAATTTCATTGTATCATGTGACAATTTCAGAGTTTTAGCTCTATTAAGTTCACTTAATCCTTTACAAATAGTGAATTCTCTCTCCCTTCCCTGTGGTTTTCTCAAATTGGGTTTTCACGTAAAAATCTATGTCTTTGCTTTGTTTTTTACTCTCTCTTAGATCTATATTACAAAATGAAGTGTAAATAAATTCCTTCTGAAAATTTACCCTTACATTTTTTGTGCTTTCATTGAGATCTGAGTTTCTACGCTGTAGATCTCTCCCTGTTCAACCTTCCTCAAACAGCCTCTTTCAGATCGACGATGGCCCCACGCAGGCGAGTTACCAGCGACACAACCTCCAAAGGCAAGGTCAAAGCAACAACTGGTGGCACGGCCTCCAAACCAATCAACAATCATCCGCTCGTTGAGGACACTGCCTCCATCTCATCACGGGAACCGACCGCCAGCTCTCAACCTTCTCAACAGCAAGAAAACGAACAACAATTTTAGTTGGATCGTGAGTGGACACAGATGACACTCGATTGTGACAACGTCCTTCATGAACAAGAAGAACTGAAGCAGCTCAATCAGCAGCTCCAGGCTCAAGTCTTCGCCCTCCAGAATAACTCTGCGCGAACAGAAGACAATATTGAGGACAGGGGGTCCCCGAATCTCCACGCCCTCGATGAACTGATATAAAAGCGGATCGTGGAGGCCAAGTTGCCTCAGTATCTGATCTCGACCACCCACTTCCATGACTCCCCACTTTCCAACAATATCCAAGAATGTGAACTTCCAAGGAAATTCTCAATTCCCACCTCCGACAGCTACCCATAGCAAGTGATTCAATTCAATGCATCCGGATGACATGATGATGCTCCACTCTTGTATTGATCCAGTAATGTGCCTTACTACTTTCCCTTCCAGTCTAAGAGTTCGGCGTCGGAGTGGTTCTACTCCCTACCACCCCGCTCTTTCCACAACTTCACAGAGGTCACTGAGGCCTTCCTCACACAATATACGACTCGCCAAGAAGCCAAGTGGTGTAGCCATCACTTTCTCTTCATCAAAATGAGGCCAGGAGATAGCCTCAAATCCTATATCAATTTCTTCCATAGCCTTTGCGGTGGGAGGTATCTACGCCCGCGTTTATCATTGGGCTGCAAATCACTCACCCTTTTTACAAACACCTTCTGAAGCACAACTTCGCCAAGATAAGCGAGGCTCTCTCCCTAGCATAACCCTACATCCATCTAGAGAAGGCGATGAAAGCTTTCTCCAGTAACTCCGTAAAGCCTAGTGATGATGGAACAAAATCAAAGTATGCTTGCAAAGCTCCCGACCACACACCAGATCGACATCGGGTGCATCCTTCTTACAAGAAGTAGGCGCTCTCTATACTCCCGTCAAATCCAATCCAGAGTTACCGGCCTACTATTAAAACTTCCGTCGACGAAGTATTCAACACCTTCAAAGTTCAACCGTGTGTCAAACGTCCGAAGCCAATCTAGCCCAATCCTTCACTGCCCGGGTCGAGGAGTCTTCTCCTATCAAAACTGCAAGGGAAACTAAACCATCCACTGCTGTGCCCTCTGAAGATACTTGGAGGAACTCATCGAGCAAGGCTTCCTCAAGGAGTACGTTCACACTCTTGAGGTGATTTCTCAGCAACCAAACACACAGTCTTCCCAAAAGTAGAACGCCAGTGTCAAGTACAAGACGATCGATTGACTTCCCAAATTTCATGCAAACAGAAGCAACCTTCCAGTCATGCACCCCGATAATGGGATTTCTCCCACTCGGAGGCTGCCAATAAAACCCCTCGTGGATAGGGTATGCCCCATACAGAGGTGGTTTCGACATGCATCCAGTCATGCATCCCAATGATGAGATTTTTCCCACTCGAAGGCTACCAATAGAACCCCCCGGGGATGGGATGATGGCGGAATCGAGGCGATTCCGCCATCCGTCAGCCTCGATGATGTGATTTTCCCCACTCGGAGGTTAATATTTGATCTTCTGATGCTGGGATGTACCTCCACTCGGAGGATCGCGTCTATAAACTCCTAAATGGGATGTGCCCCCGCGTGGAAGTGTTAACGTAGATATGCCTTCGAGCCTTCCTCGGTCATCCTACGGGAGAAAACCCTCTGTTGTAGTATTTCCCCCACTCGGAGTCCTGTTCTACTGCAGGGTTCCCCCTCTAAGAACATCCAATCTTCCGATGCTGGGATGTGCCCCCACTCAGAGGATCGCATATGTACACTCCTAAACGGGATGTGCCCCGCATGGAAGTGTTAACACAGACATGCCTACGGGCTTTTTTCAGTAGTCTTACGGGAGCCGAAACTCTCTGTTGTGCGATTTTTCCCACTCGGAGTCCCACACTCTGCTATAGGAATGTGTCCTTTCTTAGAGCCACCATTTGTTTCACTGATGCGATGTGCCCCCCACTCGATATATTCCGATGTTAGAATGTGCCCCCACTCCGGAGACAATCCGCTAACAGAATATCCCCCGTGCGAGAGGATAACTCCGCTGTTAGCTTGCTTCCACATTGGAGGTACCAGATTGTCGGCCAGGTAGGGGCCTCTACTCTAGACACACACGTCCAATCTGTTGATGGGATTTCTCCCACCTGAGACCAATTTTTGCAGATACCACTGGACTATGGCGATACACAGGGTCAGTTATATCTACGAGGGTTTCCTTGTTTGGATTATCCCCTCAACGTATCGATCTCATGTAGCCATACGTCCAATATTTCTCCCAAGAACGCGACAAGGTTGATCTCCTGACAACGAGAACCTTAGGTATGATTTAAAGTTTGAGTATGCCTGATCTTTCTAGGGGCAGCTCGAGTTGTATTGGCTCGGGTAATGGTGATGTAAGATAGAAGGTATATTTATGAGGATTTTCTTGTTTGAATTATCCCCTCGACGTACTAACTTCATGAATCCGTAACCATGATCATACAACTAATCCTGCCCACACTTGCATCAAACACTTAATTTACTTATCTCAATGCATGATTGTATGCGCATCAAAATTACTTTTCTGCAGCATTTTTTGCCCCGATAGTGGGATTTCACCGACTCGGGGGCAGAACCCCGATCCTCCGCTGATGGTATGTGTCCCCACTTGGAGAATCATTTCTGTACACTCCTAGACTGGTGTGCTTCCACGTGGAAGTGTTAACACAGATTGGCCCATGGGCTTCTCTCGGTCTTCTTGCGAGAATCGAGATCCTCCATTGCGAGATCTCCCCCGCTAGGAGATCGAACTCAACTACAGGGATTCCCCCCTCTCAGAGGTCCGGTTTCGTAGCTTCTTGATAGGATGTGACCCCACTCGGCAGCAAACCCGAGTCTCACTCGGTTGTATGGATATTTCCTTCTCAGAGGCTCAATCTATAGCTGGGTTGATACTTATAGGTACAGTTATTGTTGGCCCAAGGTTACAATCACCCTTGTTTAGTGTATTTTGATGATTACAAAACATATTAGTTATTTGTACTAATAACAATTGTTGTTTAAGTGCGTTTCAGGTTTATTATCATACTAGAAGTACTCTCACTCAAATACAAGGTTTTTGGACTCAAGACAATTCAATTTGGGCTCAAGTTGCAATATTGAAGATCAAGTGAAGATAGCCCACCTTGAAGAATAACTTTGAAGTCTTTTAGAAGTTTGTAAGTTTAGAATGTTAAAGTTTGAATATAGGAAATTTGGCTCTAGGATTTGCACACACACTTGTTTCATATATTTCCTATGGTTTGAAAATAGTCATTGAAAATGGTTATTTCTAAGTTTTATGCCTTAGTTTATATATACATGTACCAAAGCTTTATATCCTGAAAAACTTGTTTAAAACATGTGTATAAACTATTTTCTGCATAATACTTAGCTATATGTATTTTTAAAATATTTATCAAAATTTTTCTAACTCAAAACAGCCCTGTTTTTCAGTGTCAGGCAACATCGGTCGACCGGCCCGGTCGACCGGCGCTGTGTCTGGACATGCACTGTTTGTGCATGTCCGTCGGTCGACCGGACCGGTCGACCGACGGAGAGCATTCTGCTCTCGGGAATTTTCGGTCGACCGGACCGGTCGACCGGAAGAAGGAAACTGTGTTTCCTCCTTTTGGGTCGGTCGACCGAACCGGTCGACCGGGAGCCAACGGCTACTTCCAGCTAGGCTGGCGGTCGACCGGACCGGTCGACCGCCAAGCCTGCAAATTAGCAACGGCTCTTTCCTCTTTGGGATTTTCTGAAAATCTGTTTTCTTTTTCTGTTTTAACAGACTTTTGGAGAGTTGTTGGGGTGCTTTTGCAGGTTGAATTAGGTGAAAAGAAAATATTTTTAACTTATTTTCAACCCTATAAATAGAGGAGAAGTCTCTCCTTCATACTACTAAGAAAATTCCTCAAGTTTTGTTGTTTTCAAAAGAGAAAAGAAAAATTGTTTGAAGCTTTCAATTCCTACTCTTTCAAGATTGTTTTTCAGTTGTGTTTGATTCTCTATATCACTCTACAACTGAAGTTTTCTCACCACACTTTATAGAGCCAAAAATCCTATAATCATTCTATAGTGAAGTTGTAATTGAAGTGAGAGTGTTTGTAAAAGAGATTGAGAAAAAGTGTAGTGATCAAGTTGTGATCACTTTGTTCTTGTAATTCCTTCTTGTGGAGCAACCTCTTCGGTAGAGGTCCTTTGTACTTGGTGGAGCTCGGTGCTCGGTCTTCGGTAGACCAATTGTAAAGGCATCCTCGGTGGATAGTGGAAACCCTTCACGGAGGTGAAGGCGGGGACTAGAGCAAGTGTGCTCGAACCTCGAAACAAATCATCTTGTTTGCGATTGCCTTTGCGTTATTCTTGCTTTCAATTTCTCTTGCTTTATATTGTCTTGAATTATTTGCTTGAGAACTAACCCTCTACTTGTGCAATCTTGTCTTGTTTACTTTACTTGCTATACTTGTTGTGTTACATTGTGTGCATTTCATTTTTACATCATCATACTTGGCATTGATCGATCACACCTCAATACAACACGGTTGCATTGCGCACCTCTAACCCATTTTAAGGGGAATTGGGAGGAAGGAGTTCAGAACCTCGCAAGGGGTATTCAGCTCTTAGTCGTGTTTTGAGAGATCGTTGCATCACTCATTTAATTAAATTTAAAAAGATCATTAGATTAGCATTCACACCTATTCACCCCCCCTCTAGGTGTTTTTCAATTGGTATCAGAGCTTGGACTCTAGGATTTGGTTTAATCACCTTAGAGAAGATCCTAATTTGCTAATCATTTCATTCATATTCATATAAGTAAAAATGGCCGATGGAATTAAGACCCCTCCTAAATTTGATGGACTTAACTTTCCCATATGGAAAGTTAAGATGACCGTGTTTTTGCAATCTCTAGGTAGCCGAGTTGCAAAGGCCGTGACTAAGTCCTTTAGTGTACCCCCCGGTGACGAATCCACTTGGTCCGAAATAGAGACTAAGGAATTCGATGCCAATGCCAAAGCTCACTATGCACTTCTACAAGCCCTTAATGATGATGACATATCTAGGGTTATACATTGCAAATCCGCATATGAGATTTGGTCACACTTGATAGTCACACATGAGGGGACCTCACAAGTAAAGAAGGCTAAGATTGACCTTCTTCGGTCTCAATATGAAACATTTTGCATGCAAGAAAATGAAACCATAGATGATATGGTTACAAGATTTACCAAGATTACTAACGGACTCTCTTCCTTAGGTGAAGATATCAACAATGATCAAAGAGTAAGGAAAATCATCCGGGCTCTTCCTCCTTCATGGGAAGTTAAAGCTACAACCTTGAAGGAACTCAATGACAATGAAGAGATGGAGCTCATAGGTCTCATTGGGAACCTCAAAACCCATGAGATGGAAAGGAAAGCAAGGGAGGACATGGCTCCTACCAAGAAGAAGACCATCGCCTTCAAGAGTCAAGCTACACACTCCGATGAAGATGATGAAGAAGAAGATGATGAGGAGCTCTCACTCCTTGTTAAGAATGTCCGGAGGATGTACAACAAGGCGAAGTACCAAGGTAGAAGGAGATGGCAAGAAGGCAAAGAAGAAAGAAAGATCATATGCTTCAATTGCCAAAAACCGGGACACATTGTGGCGGAGTGTCCGGAAAAAGCAAAGCCTTCCACTTCAAAGAAGCCTTACAAGAAGAAGGCTATGAAGGCAACTTGGGATTCGGAGACCGAATCCGAAGAAGAGATTGACACCGCCAACATGTGCTTCATGGCCAATGAAAGCACAAGCAAGGTAACCCCTTCCACCCCTTTTGATGATGAACTCTCCATGGATGAACTAGGAGAAGCTTTTGTTGAGTTATCACAAAATTATGATTTCTTGAAGAAAAAGTATTTAAAAATGAAAAAGGAAAATGAATCTTTAAGTCATCAAGTTTTTACTCTTACAAAAGAAAAGGATGATTTGGTTTCCACCTTGACCACTACTAAAAATGATTTTGAAAAATATAAGATTTCTTGCAAAGGTAAGGCCCCACTAATTGATTCTAATGAAGTTTCTATGCTTAAGGAAAGATTAGATTCATTAAGTGTTGTTTTGAAAAATTGTGAATTTAACAAGAAGAAAATTGAGGCTATGTTTCCTAAGAAGCAAGCCCCAAAGAAAAATGCTCATGTTCATGTTCATGCTACACAACCTAAACAACATGGCAAAACCCCAAGACATGCTCACACTACACATCATGCTTTCATGTATAGAAAAGTGTACTCATGTTCACATTGTGGGCGGAAAGGACACTTAGCTAATTTTTGTTATGATAGACTAAGTGCATCACATCATAATGTTTGGGTTCGTAACACTAACTTTCAAGGACCCAAGAAAGTTTGGGTACCAAAGTCAACTATTGTTTTAAATGATGTAGGTACTTTCCAAAGCCCAACGACGTAGAGGTTTGTGGTATCTTGATAGCGGTTGCTCAAGGCACATGACTTGGGACATTAACAACTTTGCAACCCTATCAAGATATCATGAAGGTGGCACCGTCACCTTCGGAGATGACGCCAAGGGTAAAATCATCGGTATTGGTAATGTAAAACTTGGCACCTCTCCTTTAATTGAAAATGTAGTTTTAGTCGATGGCCTCAAGCATAATCTCTTGAGTGTTAGTCAACTTTGTGATAAAGGTTTTGATGTAGTTTTTGATAATGTTGCTTGTAAAGTTATTGATAGAATTTCTAATGTTTGTGTATTTTCGGTTTTCGTGAAAGTAATGTTTATATGATTGATATGTTGAATATGTCTTGTAATATTACTTGTTTGAAAGCCCTCGATGATGACTCTTGGTTGTGGCATAGGAGATTAGGGCATATTTCTTTTGATCATATTTCTAGATTAAATTCAAAGGAAATGGTGAAAGGTATTCCTTGCTTGAATTTTGAAAAGGACCGAGTTTGTGACGCATGTCAATTTGGGAAACAAACTAAGTCTTCTTTCAAGTCAATTAAGGATATCATGACATCACGTCCTTTGGAATTAATCCATATGGATCTATTTGGCCCAACACAAACCAAAAGTCTAAGTGGGAATAGATTTGCTTATGTTTTGGTTGATGATTTTTCAAGATTTACATGGGTTTTCTTTCTTGAACACAAAAACCAAGCATTTTCGTATTTCCAAACTTTTAAGAAAAGAGTTGAAAAGAAAAGGATTCTTTGATTTTGAGAATAAGAAGTGATAGAGGAGGTGAATTCATTAACCAACCCTTTACCACTTTTTGTGATGAACATGGAATAAAGCATGAACTTTCTTGTCCTAGAACTCCACAACAAAATGGAGTAGTTGAACGGAAAAATAGAACATTACAAGAGATGGCTAGGACAATGCTAAGTGAATACGGTCTACCACATTATTTGTGGGCCGAGGCCGTTAATACATCATGCTACATATCAAATCATGTTTTCTTGTGTAAAACACTACTAAAACTTCTTTTGAAATGTACTTTTCTAGAAAACCAAATGTTTCTTATTTCAAAGTTTTTGGATGCAAATGTTTTGTTTTAAATACAAAAGATAATTTGGGAAAATTTGATCCTAAGTCTTATGAGGCTATTTTTGTAGGTTACTCTAATACTAGTAAGGCTTATAGAGTTTTCATTAGATCATCATTGACTATTGAAGAGTCTATTCATGTTAAGTTTGAGGAATCTAACAAGTTTGTTAAGAATGTTGTAGAGATAGATGCATTGGATGAAGGCATGGAGAAAGTGACCTTGGAGGATGCTTCTACTATGGGAGACAAACCAAAGGATGATGAAGGAAGCAATGCTAAAGTGGAAGAGGCACAAGGGAATGAAAATCAAACACATGAGATGGAGCCTACTCAACCACTACCAAAGGATTGGAGATACAATCCACATCATCCCAAGGACCTCGTCATAGGTGAAGTATCAAAAGGGGTAACTACTCGCTCTAAAATTCAAGATTATTGTGGCCACTTTGCATTTATTTCACACATAGAACCCAAAAATGTGCTCGAAGCCGAGACCGATTCATATTGGTTGCTAGCCATGCAAGAGGAACTCAATCAATTTGAGCGCAACCAAGTTTGGCACCTTGTTCCTAGGCCCCACGATAGACCAACAATTGGTACTAAGTGGATCTTTAAGAACAAGTTGGATGAATCGGGTAATGTAGTTAGAAACAAGGCTAGGTTAGTTGCCCAAGGTTACACTCAAATCGAAGGGATCGATTTTGAAGAAACCTTTGCACCCGTAGCACGGCTTGAAGCCATACGGATGACATTAGCATTTGCCTCATATAAAGATTTCAAATTATTTCAAATGGATGTTAAAAGTGCTTTTCTAAATGGATTTATTGAAGAGGAGGTGTATGTTGAACAACCCCCCGGTTTGTTGATCCTACACATCCGGATTTTGTTTTTAAATTAGATAAAGCTCTTTATGGTTTAAAACAAGCTCCTAGGGCTTGGTATGAAAGACTTTCCTCCTTTTTGATTTCAAATGGTTTTAAGAAAGGTAAAATTGACACAACTTTGTTTACAAAACATGTAGAAAATGACATTCTTATTGTGCAAATTTATGTGGATGATATTATTTTTGGTTCTACTAATGAATCTCTTTGCAAAGCTTTTGAATCATGCATGAAGGATGAATTCGAAATGTCTATGATGGGAGAACTCAACTATTTCCTTGGACTCCAAATCAAGCAAAGGAAGGATGGGATCTTCATCAATCAAGCCAAGTACACAAAGGAACTAATCAAAAGGTTTGGGCTTGAAGGATCAAGAGTAAGCAAAACTCCCATGGCAACAACTACAAAGCTTGACAAGGATGAATAAGGTAAAAGTGTAGATATTAAACTTTATAGAAGCATGATTGGTAGTTTGCTTTATTTAACGGCTAGTAGGCCGGATATTATGTTTTCCGTTTGTCTTTGTGCACGTTTTCAATCTTGTCCTAAAGAATCTCACATAATAGCGGTTAAACGCATAATTAGATACCTTAAGGGCACTATTGAAATGGGTTTATGGTATCCTAAAACCGGATTATTTGAAATGAAGAGTTTTTCGGATGCCGACTATGCGGGTTGTAGGGTAGATAGGAAGAGCACAAGTGGAACATGTCAATTCTTAGGTAATTGTCTTGTATCTTGGTCTTCCAAAAAGCAAAATTCGGTAGCCCTATCAACCGCCGAGGCGGAGTATGTTGCGGCCGGAGCTTGTTGTGCACAAGTCCTTTGGATGAAACATACTCTCCTTGACTATGATTTACACTTTGATCATGTTAAAATATTTTGTGATAATACTAGTACTATTCACATGACAAAGAATGCAAATCAACATAGTAAAACCAAACACATTGACATTAGGTATCACTTTCTTAGAGATCATTATGAGAAAGGTGATATTGATATTGATTATGTTTCTACCGATTTTCAACTTGCCGATATTTTTACTAAACCTCTAGATTATGCTAGATTTTCATTTATTTGTGGTGAGTTGAATGTTTGTATTATGGATTCTTAAAATTAAAAATGGTTTTTCATTTTAACCCTTTTTGATGTATGACAAAAAGGGGGAGAATAAGTTTGTTGATATTTGGAAAATAAGTGTTTAAGTTTAAACTTTCTAAGTTTGATAAAGTTTGATACTATTTGAGTTTCATTTCATGAAGAAAAGGAAGTTTGTGTTTATAACTATTGTGTTTGTTAAATGCTTTATGTATGCTTACATAGCTTTTCATATTCATGATAAATACATAGCATTGTTTGAGGGGGAGCTTTCCAAGCTTTTCCTCCTTTATTTGTTTCAATAACTTATATGTTTTGTCATCATCAAAAAGGGGGAGATTGTTGGCCCAAGGTTACAATCACCCTTGTTTAGTGTATTTTGATGATTACAAAACATATTAGTTATT
The DNA here is from genome assembly GCA_038442645.1 of Agave tequilana. Classification (NCBI taxonomy): domain Eukaryota; kingdom Viridiplantae; phylum Streptophyta; class Magnoliopsida; order Asparagales; family Asparagaceae; genus Agave; species Agave tequilana. The sequence continues at coordinate 16,022 of JAVJIF010010452.1, read as the reverse complement.
TGTACTAATAACAATTGTTGTTTAAGTGCGTTTCAGGTTTATTATCATACTAGAAGTACTCTCACTCAAATACAAGGTTTTTGGATTCAAGACAATTCAATTTGGGCTCAAGTTGCAATATTGAAGATCAAGTGAAGATAGCCCACCTTGAAGAATAGCTTTGAAGTCTTTTAGAAGTTTGTAAGTTTAGAATGTTAAAGTTTGAATATAGGAAATTTGGCTCTAGGATTTGCACACACACTTGTTTCATATATTTCCTATGGTTTGAAAATAGTCATTGAAAATGGTTATTTCTAAGTTTTATGCCTTAGTTTATATATACATGTACCAAAGCTTTATATCCTGAAAAACTTGTTTAAAACATGTGTATAAACTATTTTCTGCATAATACTTAGCTATATGTATTTTTAAAATATTTATCAAAATTTTTCTAACTCAAAACAGCCCTGTTTTTCAGTGTCAGGCAACATCGGTCGACCGGCCCGGTCGACCGGCGCTGTGTCTGGACATGCACTGTTTGTGCATGTCCGTCGGTCGACCGGACCGGTCGACCGACGGAGAGCATTCTGCTCTCGGAAATTTTCGGTCGACCGGACCGGTCGACCGGAAGAAGGAAACTGTGTTTCCTCCTTTTGGGTCGGTCGACCGAACCGGTCGACCGGAGCCAACGGCTACTTCCAGCTAGGCTGGCGGTCGACCGGACCGGCCGACCGCCAAGCCTGCAAATTAGCAACGGCTCTTTCCTCTTTGGGATTTTCTGAAAATCTGTTTTCTTTTTCTGTTTTAACAGACTTTTGGAGAGTTGTTGGGGTGCTTTTGCAGGTTGAATTAGGTGAAAAGAAAATGTTTTTAACTTATTTTCAACCCTATAAATAGAGGAGAAGTCTCTCCTTCATACTACTAAGAAAATTCTCAAGTTTTGTTGTTTTCAAAAGAGAAAAGAAAAATTGTTTGAAGCTTTCAATTCCTACTCTTTCAAGATTGTTTTTCAGTTGTGTTTGATTCTCTATATCACTCTACAACTGAAGTTTTCTCACCACACTTTATAGAGCCAAAATCCTATAATCATTCTATAGTGAAGTTGTAATTGAAGTGAGAGTGTTTGTAAAAGAGATTGAGAAAAAGTGTAGTGATCAAGTTGTGATCACTTTGTTCTTGTAATTCCTTCTTGTGGAGCAACCTCTTCGGTAGAGGTCCTTTGTACTTGGTGGAGCTCGGTGCTCGGTCTTCGGTAGACCAATTGTAAAGGCATCCTCGGTGGATAGTGGAAACCCTTCACGGAGGTGAAGGCGGGGACTAGAGCAAGTGTGCTCGAACCTCGAAACAAATCATCTTGTTTGCGATTGCCTTTGCGTTATTCTTGCTTTCAATTTCTCTTGCTTTATATTGTCATGAATTATTTGCTTGAGAACTAACCCTCTACTTGTGCAATCTTATCTTGTTTACTTTACTTGCTATACTTGTTGTGTTACATTGTGTGCATTTCATTTTTACATCATCATACTTGGCATTGATCGATCACACCTCAATACAACACGGTTGCATTGCGCATCTCTAACCCATTTTAAGGGGAATTGGGAGGAAGGAGTTCAGAACCTCGCAAGGGGTATTCGGCTCTTAGTCGTGTTTTGAGAGATCGTTGCATCACTCATTTAATTAAAGTTAAAAAGATCATTAGATTAGCATTCACACCTATTCACCCCCCCTCTAGGTGTTTTTCAGTTATGGGATTAACAACAACTCGAGAATTACACGCCAAACCAGTCCCTGACATTCGGAGTCAACAATTCTCATCGAGCAGATATCCAATTCCAAACAAAAACAAACACAAGACAAATTAGGCAAGATCTAGACAAACACTTTCATTTTAGAATATTTTCATTATGAAATTTTTTGATTGCATCCATTCAAATACATAATCGGTTACATTTAACAAGAGTGATACGAGGTCTATTACATATTTCTATTTACTTTTTTAAAAAAAATACAAAAAATTCATCCTGGTTCAGAGTCGCTAGCTAAGCTCTGAATGACTCTCAAACAAATAATCCACCACCACTGAGAGGGCGATGATGTCTACGAACCCCAAGAAAACGCCAGAACCAAAAAATCACGCCTCAAACTGCAAATTGAAGCTTGCATGACAGTGACGATATCACGCCAAGCCTCCTGACTCCGTAGATGAACTCAAACCAAAAGTGGACGAGGCGACTCTCCAGCAAAGATCCCAAGGGATACTGCCACAACCATTCCTCTTGTTGCTTGCCACGGGGAAAGAGCTCCCACTGGCAAAGCAACGACAGTTAGTAGAAGTGCAGACTGCCAAACAGAGGATCAGACCCATCATCAATCACGCCTTCCGCTCTTACTTCATCATCAATCACGCCTTCCGCTCTTACTTCCTATACGCTATAAGAAAAAAGAGGCCACGAGCCCCAACTCTAGTTCAGCCCGATCTGATCAAGGATCAGACCGACCAACCAGACAGAAGCAAGAATCCTACCTTCCCTTCCTCATAGCCGGACCTTGTCACGAAAACTGAAGTTACTAGACAAGATCATCACGAAGACCGTAATAATGAGACTCTCCTTCCTCTATCGGGTGAAGAAGAAGAACGATGCTACAATCTACTAGAGCAAGAAAATAGACGGCAAAAGAGTTTTGAGAAGATGGACCTTCCACTTTCAGGATCTTCCCCATTTATAGATGCAGAAGCCGAACCGGTTTGAATTCAAAATTTCTATCACATCTGAAGGATTTTTTATATCCCGAATTTTTCAGCATGTCAGATCAACCAGGTACAATCTGATCCTGCCACATGATCTCATCCATCATGAACTCAAGATTTGGGTCATTAATTAGCCAGCTGTCTTCACCTGTTTTCAAAAAGGGCTCAGAAATGTAAAGAGACATTATGTCCAGACTCTTCAGATTACAAGCGACGCCTCAAACTTCCCGATCCAGGGCCTAGTCAGCCTGCTCCGCTCTTTCTCCTTAAAGCCTGCAGAATGAGAGAGAGGAGGGGACATCTGCAGTGGTCAATTTCTGACCTGCACCAGGATCAAGACATGTGTCCCCTATCGTCAGAACCTCCCTAGGATACCAACAATAAAAGCCAACTGAGTATCTCCTTGAAGAGCATTATTCGGTTAATTGATTGTCACGAGGATACTTTTCTTTCTGAGAATATCGTCGATCGAGACCAGCTCTTCTGTCCTGAGTAGGGCGGCCACTACAATTAACTCTATTGAATTTTGCCTACATTTATGGAATCTATTACGCCGCCTGACCATCTGACGTTTAACACGTTACAACGACCCCCTACTCCAGCACGGACTGTTAAAAAAAGTGACAGTAATCGCTTCCTCGATCAAGGGCAAAATCCCAGTCGTTACGACAGAATCCCAGCCGTCATGATCATGCGGGCATTGGAACCTGCATGACTCGAACTGCTAATGAAAGCTCCCTGGGTATGTATACATTGGGAGATGGACAAGAAACATGACATGTGACTACCAAGAGAAAAGAGAAGAAAAGAAATAAATCCACAATTAGAGTTTCTATTGAGTACAGAAAAAAGCCTTCCCCAAGTCAAAATTCAACTGTATTTTATGACAATTTAAGAGTTTTAGCTCTGTTGAGCTCACTATAATCTTTTACAAATAGTGAATTCTCTCTTCCTTCTCCGTGGTTTTCCCAATTGAGTTTTCACATAAAAACATGTGTCTTTGGGTTATCTTTTTACTCTCTCTTAGATCTCGTTACAAACTGAAGTGTAAATAAATTTCTCTTGGAATTTACCCCTACAGGTATTCATTTGTTTTTTTATGTAAATTGTTATTATTATTGTTGTTATTATTATTTTGTGATAATTATATGATCTCTAATTTGATTATGTGTACACGAGAGTAGGTACACTTAGTGGATGGATTTCGTGCATATTGTTTTGGGGGGGGGGGGGGGGGGGCGTGTGTGAGCGCCGCGAGAGAGAGAGAGAGAGAGAGAGAGAGAGAGAGAGAGAGAGTCTTGTATCCTTCCAAAAAGATTTGAGGCTGAATCCTTCCCACTCAAATACCAACATCCGACATTCGAATACAAGATCTACTCCGTTGAAGTTGATCTATATTATTTCAAGTATCTATAAACCAAAAAATCAAGAGTTTTGAATGCTTTTTGCCCATGCATCAAGTAGGGAAAAAAACGGACGGCCTAAATAGTGAGCTGGTTAATTTAACGGTGTAGAACATTTGAAAGCTAGCAAAAATTGGTTTGTAAGAGTTTTTAGATGTTTAGATCATAATCAAATGGCCGGATCGAGAATTTGTATGTCTAAAGACATAGATCTAACCAACTTACTAGTTTCAGTCGTCCATTTTGTGTCGCTTGATGGATGGGCAAAAAGTATTCAAAACATTTGATTTTTGGTTTATAGATAGTTGAAATAATATAGATCAACTTCAACGGAGTGGATCTTGTATTCGAATGTCGAAGGGTTGTATTTGAGCTGGAAGGATTCGGTCTCAAATCCTTTTGGAAGGACAAAGTCTCTTCTCTCTCTCTCTCTCTCTCTCTCTCTCCACACACACACACACACGTCCTTCCAAGAGGATATGTAATTATACTTCATGAATACACATTGGTATTAGTGTGGAGTTAGTGGAAGATTGAAATAGCTAGGAGAAGCATGAGGTGGGGATTAATTAGAGAGACTGGGATTTGGAGTTGATAGGTGGGAGAGAAATCACACAAAAATACATATAGGGAAATGTGGTGAATAATCACTTATTCTTACCCATCTCTCTCTCTCTCTCTCTCTCTCTCTCTCTCTCTCTGTGTCCCCCTCTCCTCCTCCCCTTCTTCTCCTCCATCTAAGGCTGGTAATGGATTGGGGTCAGGTCGGATTCGGGTCAGATATTGCATGATGGATGCTTGCTGTCATCTCTTCTTCTTCCTGTATCTCCATTCTTGTTCTTCTTCATTTGAAAAAGTTCTCTTTTTTTCTCTCTCGCTCTCTCTGTGTCCCCCTCTCCTCCTTCCCTTCTTCTCCTCCATCTAAGGCTGGTAATGGATTGGGTTCAAGTCGGATTCGGGTCAGATAAAGGCTGGTAATGGATTGGGTTCAGGTCGGATTCGGGTCAGATATTGCATGATGGATGCTTGCTGTCATCTCTTCTTCCTGTATCTTCATTCTTGTTCTTCTTCATTTGAAAAAGTTCTCTTTTTTTTCTCTCTTTTCCTCTTCCCTCCTTGCCGGCCAGACGCTGCCGCGATAACCGCCACCAAGACCGCCACCAGCACCAACACCATCATCTTCTTCGTCCTCTCCACTTCTCTTTCTCCTTCTCTGTCTTTCTTTCGCGTTTGTATTTCGTTACTGAGGTTCTCAGATTAGTTATCTGGTTCAAAATGTGTCTTTTTAGCTACATGCTGTTCAACAAGCAGATGATTCTTGAACTTGGGACTTGTATTTGCATAAATTTTTGAATATGATGTTAAAGTCTCAAGTCTTTGTTAATCTGGATGGAGAATGGAATTTGCCTTATGCAACTAAACCTCGTATTTGAAGTACTTGAATTTTCTCATCAATACAGAATGATTCTTCTTTGATTTGGAAGCCAAATTCCTACACTATTTAACTTCTAGATTAGAAATGAAGTCTTTATTATGCAAACTCTCATACTGGGATGAACAAAGAGCGAGTGGCATCAGGATGTAATCCCAAGAACTGTTCATTTGTTCTTCCATTGTCCATTCTCTTCTTGATTACTAAAAACATCATCTTTCAGCAGGTAGTTTGCATTCTATTTATGAACGAAACCAGTAGCGTTTATCTAAGTTTATAAAAGGATCAATATTTCGAGTACAAACAGCAAATGTTACTGTGGCAGATTTGGATGGAGCAAACCGAACAAAGGCACAGTAGTAGTAAATACTGCTCAAGCAAGAACATCTTAAGTTTTTGATTTGCCAAGCATCTATCCTCATTCAAGATTTCAGGACAGGAGTAGCTTGTCACAAAGTTTGCAAAGAAATTTCAGTGCCTGACCATTCTTTTCGAGAGATTGAAATGCAAAACAAGATTTTCATTGTTATTGATGTACAAGTTTAAATCTTGTGTGCTTGTCAAAAGCATATTACAGGCTAATTATTGGATGAATAATATTTGGGCTCACTTTCTCGGATAAAAAGAAAAAAACCTTCCTTAAAAATAGAATACTAACTACTTGAACACATCACTGATGATCTCCTTGACCATATTCTCATACGAAACTAAAAATGAAGACAAAAACGGAAAGAAAAGAGCAGCATTCGTGTAAACTTGTTGTTACGTTTGTACATAGTTTCTGTAAACGATAATAATGCTTTACCCTCGCTTATAACCTGTGGTGGCTGTTGAAGAAGGGTCTCAGCTGAAGCACAACCTGGACACTTCTGCATCCTCCTCAAACGAGAAAATACTTCATCAGTGTAATAACCAGGGACTTGCTCTCAGGAAACGAACCAGTCCTTGAAGCTTTCCCCGATTCCACGTTTCAAGATCTATTCAATGAGAAATATGAGAAATGATTATAAAGTCTCGCATTTCAAAGAAGATGTGGAACATGATAGCAATCTAAGGCTCTAGGATAAACATATTCAAAAGAGATCCTGAAGCTAGTTAGAAATTGTACAAAGATATTGCAATATGAAATATTCAAAGACTAGAATTATTGTCCTCCGGATTGATCAAGTACCTGATTCTTCTGCCAGCAACATGGAAGAGGAGCCACTTTTAAGTTGAATAAAAGACAAAGGGTACTGCAAAGAATAGAGTAAATATTTTTAACAGAGTTCAGACGAGTAAATTTAATCTCCAAAAGACAAGTAGTTCTAAGAAACAAAGATGTTTTGATCATAATTCCCAAAAAAAAAAAAAAAAAAACTAAATGGTCAACAACATACACTGGCCAAATGGAGAAGGAAATACACATTCTTGTCTTTGATTTAACTACTTTAAATGATTGACTATCACATAAAAATATCCTGTCGTGAAAGAAATGTGTTGAATATGACTCATCCTTCCAGGCCATTCACAATAATTTAAAGAGAAACTGGAATTATCGTCATTGTTGTAAGTGTAGTCCTGTGCATAAAACATCTCAACGAAGACAAGTATCATGAAACATGATTAATTGTCCATGCAGATCTGATTCTAAACTATAATAAAGCAACATCCCGGGGGGCTGGGTGGGTTCATCCAGTTATTTTGTAATAGCTTAAAGTAAGTAATGATAAATCACGAAAATAAATAAATAAGGATAATCCATTAAACACCTCCTACGTTACTAAAAGAAGAACAGGAAGCAAGCATGTAGTACAGTTAGTTAGCAGACATATGATTATCCTATAACTACTCTTAAAAACATATGATTATTCTGCATGTTATCAAACAAATGATTATCTCAAATAAATTATTTATATAGTGTAAAAGAAACTTAGATTAAAAAATAATGGAGAAACTATCAAAATAGAATTCAAGAAACCCATCAATTAGAGAATTTCAAGTGTTTTAATAGATAGCTAAAAAATAATTTAAGTAGCATAAAGTTAACATAAATAATTGACAATCTAAAATAGAATTTCATGAAAATAGAACTAGAAACCCTTCAAATTAAACTCTCAATCTAATAAGGATTTAAAAAAAACATAATTTATTATCTGAAGAAAAGACATTGTTTTTCACGTGCATGGCACATGTACAGAACTAGTAAAACAAAGTCATTAACCAAGAAATATGAACAAACAACCATTACATGCATTTTCCTTCTTACCCGTAGTATACTTGATGAAGAAACATAACATCGTAACAAGTTAAAATTTTCATTGCTCCTACCAAGGAATCAAAGAACAGTCACCTCCATGGAGAAATAAGAATATAGTATTTTGCAAAGGAGAAGATAAAGTAAAGCATAAGTAAGAATAAAGAAACTCTTCCCTTCCAAAAAGCTACTCTGGACACAACGCTCAATCTCAAATAGGTTCTACCCCATGTTGTAAGCATGCCCTAAAATTCACAAGCAGTTCCCAAACTTTCAAAAAATGTGAAGACCTCTATATGCTTCACCAAAGTTATATATATCAAGTTATACCAAAAAATGTCAATTTGGATTACATAACTGATTAAGCTTGGAGGTATCAAACAAATGCTAAACTAAGAGGAAGATAAGGTAGTAACAACTGGTTGATTCAAAGTTTTGTCAAACTAACTAATACAGGCAGTTCCATCACCTAATTAGTTAACACGTGGAAGGGCAGGCAACTACAGTTCAAACAGAGACGGTTCAAACAAGGATTTTATATTTCAAAATTCAAAGAATAAACTTAAAAAAAACAAAGAAGAAAGCGTGAACCATTATTCAGTAATTATATTGGAAAAATTGATTTACTACAAAACCAAAGCCACATGAACAATATGCCTAGTTCTTAATGAAAAAGAATTGCATAAGTTGAGAGTATGACAGATATACAACTCACCAATCAAGAATATGGTTAGCATTAGCAATAAGGTCACCCTAAGAGAACGATTATTAGACTGTGAGCCCTGAAAATGTCGTTGTAGCGCACTGACCCTACAATATGTTGAATAGTAGAACCTCTAGGACTTCCCTTGCAACTACTGGAACAACTTCTGCTTCTTTCACTTAGTCCATTTGTTCCCTGATCAACACACAAAAAAGATGAGATGAACATGATCCACCAGATTTGCTAAATACGAACACTTTCTAATGATATTCTGCATACAAAGATGTTATAACCTTCTCAAACTCTTAATAAACAAACAATAACAAACATGAGGTGGCAAGAAGCAGCGATAACAAATTTGGACCAATGGCTACAAGAAATTATTCAAATATGATGGCCTAGCAAGTGAAACATATTGATCTAATTGCCTTATTGAAGTAAAAATGAATTCCATCCTTGAAGATAAAGTAATGATTGATTCAGTACCACAGCTAAAACTATCATATATACAAAAGAAGAAGAAAAGCATGGAGAAGACCTATAAAACAAGATCAGATATAGAAGTTCCAATAAACAGTTTCATAGAACATTTTGAGAACTCAAGGGCATCTCACACAAATTTATGAACTCATGCAATAAAATACGACACGAAAAATGCCTGAGAGAAAAACAATTGTACCTGACAGAACAAGCCAATTCCCTTCAAGTCAAGATAACTGGAAAACCCCCATCTTGACTGAATTTGCTCTCTTGACTGAAGCTCTCCACTCTTTGCCTTTCCGAATCTACTTCTAAACCACTTTAACTTAGCAGTGGATTCAACACTTCTGAGGAAACCCCAAAGGCTAGATGCAGGACTGTGTCTCTCTGCCCTAGCCTCTACTAACTTCTTACTCGCATCATCCTCATCAGCAATTACAATCTTCCAAGCATCAATATCCGACGAATTGATTGCCCTCCTTTGGCCATTTAAATTCTCTTCTTGCATTATCACTTCATCATGGTTACCAAACGGTTCTTTCGCCGCAACTTTCACCACATACTTGGAATCCTTGTTGATTGTAACAGTTTCCTTAAAGCCCCTGACTGAATCGCGATTGGCATAAAAATTGTCCTTGTTCCCTTGCATGCTCTGTGGAGGCATAGAAAGAAAATTTTCAAAATCATCTCTTTCTTCTTCATCTAACTGAACCCATCGAAGTGGCTGCTTCCTTCTTTGAGAAGTGAATCGGTAATTGCTTTCTCTATGTGAGAGATTTTATTTCGTAGTGCAGCTATGAATTCCCTATGCCTTGTGATTGTATTTTCCTCTGAAGGATAATTCTCATGGCTCAAACTAACAGCCCTCTCGAACTCCTCCAGCTGCATAAAAAGGACGATTACCATAGCGCTGAAATCAATAACTGAGACAGACAAGAAACAAACTGAGGTTTAGGAAGCAAAAAATCCCTACCTGCCACTTTGCAGTTCCAAGAGTAGTATGGAGCTCTCTTCGCAATTCATCCAAAAATTCGGGTTCGAACCCATCACTGCGTTCTCGAACCCACATCCTATACACTGATTCCATTCTGAAACCACAAGGATAAAAATCCAAAAACAATCAGAACTCCACAACTATCAGTAAAACCAGCTCTCAGAAGCAAAAAATCAAACACCTAAGAAGCATCCACATAACCAAAAACATAGCAAAAACACCGATCAAAATCGAATCTTTAACAGCCCACATCACCAAACTACTCCAACCGAAGAAAACCCACTAAAATTCAACCAAAAAAGCCTTAAAAAAACCCATCAGAATCAAAACTTTGAACCAACCCACATCCTAAATCCCATCAAAAGCGAAGAAGAAACCACATACGTGTCAGCCGACCATTGCACCTCCTCCGCCGCCGAGAAGAAGACGTCTTTCTGCCATTGATCGAAGGTGCTGATCACAGCCATTACAGAATTCTTCTCTTCTCTCTCTCAAATGGGTCCAGAAAGTTCCTTATCTTCTCCCAAAAGAGAATCAACGGAGCCCAGCAGAGAGGGAAGCAAGCAAGCAGCAAAAAGGGAGGAAAGAGAGCAGTAGAAGGACCTCTCTCCCCCTCTCACTCTCTCTCTTCCCCTCTCTCTCTCTGTGTGAAACCTCTGGAGAGAGAAACGAAGCTTGTGGGGGATTTTAGCGTCGGCGTTTGGGGCCGGGCACAGCTCAGCTAATAGTGGGAATTTTTGACAGTTGGCCGCCAACCACTCGAGAGCCGGGACCACGAGAGTGACCTTGTGTTTCTTTGATACACACAAAGAAGCATGTGAGAGCACCCCAGGAAGCATGTATTGTTATTGTTATCGGAAAAAGATTTTAATATACATAAGATGTGACGCTAATATATGGCATGGTGATGTAAACTGAGTGAATAAGGAACAAGACGGGAGAGGAAGGAGGAGGAGGAGGGTCGGATCACCGCAGATCACCGGAAGGTGGAGGAGGGAGAATGATAAGGGTTGGGGGTTTACTTGGAGGAGGAGGAGGAGTACGGAGGAGGAGGGTTGGGGGTTTGCTTGGAAGAGGAGGAAGAAGAAGGATGAGGGCGGGTGAGTGAAAGAGAGAGAGATATAAAGAAGAACAATCAGAAGAGGAGAGAAGAAGAGGAGAGAGCTTTGGGTTGTGGGTGTTGCTATGAAACGGGGGAGAGAGAGAAGGAGAGGGTGAAGACGGACAAACAGATGGTTTATGAGTTACGTAAAAAATCTCACTTCGCTTGGTTTTAATAAGAGTTTACGCTCATGTATGAAAATAATCGGGGAGAAAATTTCTTGATTTATCTTTCATTTGTACTTATTTTCAATTGGTATCTTACTCTCACGTTTTATAAAGAAAAATATTTCGTTTTGAAAAATGTCAACATTTTCAATATTTGTGTCAATAACCTTCAATTGATATCATTCTCAAATTGGTATCTATATTGTAAAATGATTTAGTATTTACTTTAAAAAATTTGGTTTAAAATTTACTTTCAATTAGTATCATCTCTTTCTATTGATATCAATTCATAAAAAGATTGTTTCTCTTTTAATTGGTTTCTTTCAATTGATATAAAAAATCTATTTTATTAGTATTGTTTGTTTTTCTTCACCCCTTTGTTGATAATTGACAAAAACGAGAGAAATATAGTGTTTATATATGCATGTTGTTTTTATTTATGCACATATATTTATGTTTATTTATATATGCATGTTTTTCTTATTATTATGCATATATATACATGTGTTTTTCTTTGTGAGCTTTATTGAATATCTTTGGTATTTGAGGTACATTGCATATCTTTGTAATGCTTTATTGCTATGCATGAGTTAAGGGGGAGCTTTTATGAAACTTATCTTTATCCATGCATACATAACCTCATAAGTTTTGTCATCATCAAAAAGGGAGAGATTGTTGGCCCAAAGGCCTTTCACCTTGTTTTGATGATGACTAATTTATGAAGTTAAGTTACTAATGATCTTGTGTTTATATAATTTCAAGTATTGATTAAGATCTTAGTAAGTGTTTAACTTCAATAAAGGATTCAAAGTCAAAATTTGAAGCTATCACGTATTGATTTAAGAGCTCGCGCTTCAAGATCGCATTTAGAACTCAAGAGGAGTCAAGCTCATTTAGATCAAGTTTAGATCGAGTAGTCTTGGAGAAAAAGATCTACAAGAAGACTTTAGTTTAGGTTTGTTTATTGATTAGATCTTATGCAAGGATAGTTTAGTTTTGATATGCTCAAGTATACACACACATACAAGTTCAAAAGTTTTGTTTCAGTTTAACCGTTTTGAATTTTTAAGTGTATATCTTTTCGGTTTCATGAATAGATTTTATCAAAAGTAATTTAAATGGTTTATATGTATGCTAGATTTCATCCATATACATTGATGGTTCATATTGATGGTTCATATTTTGATGTATATGTAGTCATGTGTTTAAGTTTTGTTTTTATCAAAACTTATTTTGGATTTAATGTCAAAAACAAAGATATACCATTTACCATGTGTATTGGATTTTATCCATGCACACTATACTTCAAATGTGTTTGTATATCTTATTTTTGTATTTAGACAAGTTTTGGAGAAAACGAATTTCTATTTCAAAAGCTTTTTTTGATAATACAGTTTTCGGTTTAAAATTTAATTTCTATACCTCAAAAATAGTTCAAATAGTTTGTAATATGTGTTAAGTTTTGATCACACATATTTGTACTTCAAATATTTACATGAACTTATTTTTGTGGAACATATGAGATTTTATGGGAATTTATAGGTATTTTAAAGTCAAATTTTCTAACCTATACTCCCAGATTTTGGCCTACTGGTAGTCACTGATCGTCGACTGAACCAAGGCTCGGTCGATCGAGTGGTCTACCGATTTTGCACAAGGACGTGCACAACCCTTTGCCTTGAAGTCGATTGACCGCACGGTCGATCGACTGGATCAACCCAACTCTCGGGTTGGTCCCGTTTGACTGAGCGGTCGATCGACAGGCTGATTGCCGATCAACGATCCTCAAACGGTCAAAAATTTGACCGTTGGCCAGTCGACCGAGCGGTTGACCGACAAGTCAATAAATGCCTGATTTGGCCCCCAACGGCTATATTCTGAACTGCCTATATATTTGGATTTTCTGGGCAGAGTTCTTAAGGGTTTTTGAAGAGCAATTTTTCTGTCTTCTCTCGAGTTCCTACAACAAGTTTCAAAAGAGTTTTGTGCTTCAAATTAAATTTTTATTTGTCTTTTAAAGTTTTGAAAAATCAAAAAAATAATGTCTTTGAGAAATTTGTTTTGTTCTTTATTTTTTCATATCTATCTAGAGTTTTCTCAAGTATTTTTTCTTTGAGATTTCTTTTCCAAATACTTTATTTTCTCACATACTAGAGCTATCAAATCTTATGTATCCTCTAGGATCATTATATTGTGAGAGATTGTGTTTGTGATCTTTTGGATCACTAAGTTATTCTTTGTGATCATTGATCACTAAGTTGTAATCTTTTCATTACTTTGTGCTTGGTTCAGTGCCTGTAGGCCCAGAGGCCCTTCACTCTAGTTTTGATAATGATTAACTCATATAGTTATAGTTTACTAATGATCTTGTGCTTAATTAGTTTCAGATCTTGATCAAGATCTTAGTAGGTGTTTAACTTCAACAAAGATATTTTGGGGCCAACACATGTAGATTCAAGAGCTCGCGCGTCAAGATCGCATCTAGCACTCGGATGGAGTTAAGCTCGTTGGATGGCGTTTGGATCGAGTCAGCTTGGAGACAAGAAGACTTCGGTTTGTGTTTAGTTAATATTTAGATCTTGCGTAAAGGTAGATAGTATTGATATGCTCAAGTTCACACACAAACACAGGTTTAAAGTTTATAAATTTTGGTTTCGTTTAACTGGTTTTGGATTTCATGTCAAAAACATAGATATATACTTTATATGTATATTTGGACTCTATCCATATGCAATATGCTTCAAATTTGTTTCAATAGCTTGTTTTTGTATCCATATGAGTTTTGGAGAAACGTTTTCCATTTCAAAATTTTAAGTTTTGGAAAATACCGATTTTGGTTTAAAGCCTAATTTCTATATCACAAAAATGGTTCAAATAGTTTATAATATATGTTAATTTTTAATCACACATTTTTGTTATTCAAAAATCTTAAAAGAACTCATCTTTGTAGATTTTTAGTTATTTATGGGATTTTATTGAAGGTAAAAAGATCAAGTTTTTAATCCCCAAAATATGTGACCTGGCCTTCGGTCGACCGGACCGGTCGACTGATGTGCACAAACGTGCATAGCCATTTGACTGGTGGGATGGTCGACTGACCCTGGTCGACCGTCCAGAGAGCTTTGCTCTCTGGATCTGGCCCCGGTCGACCGGCCAGGGAGCTCTGCTCTCTGGTTCTTACATCGGTCGACCGCGCGGTCGACCGATAGGTCAAAGCCTGGGATCGGTCGACCGGTCGGCCGGTCGACCGGCCGTAGAATTTTCTGCTGACTTTGACCCAATGACTAGTTTTTAGAATGGATTATAAATACCTATCCCTTGGGCTCTTTTGATTAAGAATTTCAAGAGAAAATTTTCTCATATTTACAAGTGTTTTAGGAACAAGTTTTCAAGAGTTTTTGGGCTAAAAGATTTATCTTTATTTGTTATCAAGGGTTGAAAAATTAAGAAAAATAGAGTATTTTGGATATTGGTTTTGATCTTCATTTCTATCTTATTCTAGTTGTTTTCCCAGTATTTTTCTTTGTGATTTGTTTTCCAAACTCTTTATTTTCTCACACTTGAACTATCATATCTATCTTATCTATAGGATCTTATTTTGTGAGGAAAATTGGTTTGTGGTCTTTGAGATCACCAAGAGTTGTAACCTTTTTTTTATTTGTTGTTATCCCTCTTGTGTACAGGTGATTATGGAGGAGTTTTGGTTTCGTTGGTATCCCTCTAAGTGTAGAGGTGATTGTGATTGACTTTGACTTTGTGCCTTATCCCTCTAGTGAGAGGTGATTATGTTGGCTTTGTCGTTATTGCTTGAGAAAGGAGTTGTGTACTCCAAGTTTGTATTACCCAAATCCTCAGTGGAGGTTCCCTGTGTGATAAGTCCTATGTGGATGTATAGTGAAAATCCTTTTGTGTGAAGACGGAGACGTAGAGCAGTGACTCGAACCTCGAAACATATCTTAGTGTCTGCGATGACCACTATCTCTGAACTCTCTCTCCTTTATATCTTGAATTGATTCATATTACTCATATCATGTATATGCTTGGTATTGTTTGTGTGCCTTACTAGTGTTGAACCAAGAGAGCTATATCACCTCAACTCTTATTTAGAGAAATTTAGAGGAGATAGTATAGAGCCCTTAACCTTGAATTCGGTTGTACTCTTTGGTTATACTAAGTGTGTTTCAATTAGTTTTTAATTTCGCATCATTAGTCATTAGATTAGCCTTACACCTATTCACCCCCCTTTAGGTGCATTTTCAATTGTATCAGAGCTTACACTTTTGATATTAGGTTTAACCACCTAGGAGTGAGATCTTGGTTAGCTAATCTACATTTGCATTTGCACACATAGCTTATACACTCATGGATTTCATGACCCATCCTATGTTTGATGTTTCTAACATCGATGTATGGAAGCTTAAGATGAGTATGTACCTAAAAACCCTAGGAATGCATGTGTACCTTGCACTACCAAGAAACCTTCTCTTGGTAATGACAAGTTTATAGAGGCCAAGGCACAAGCCCTAGAGGCACTTAGATGCACTCTTAGCATATAACATTTATCTATGTTTCTCATTTTGATTCCGCTTTTGTAGTGTGGAACACCTTGACCTCTCCCGCGCTACAAACGATGAAACATGTGGAGAAGGAATCTAGTGGAGAAGAATCCGAACAAGCTTGCTACATGGTCTAAGGAATGACTCCCTTGAGGTAAACTCAGATACTCAACTAGATGATTGTGCTAGTTCTTCAGGAGATGATATTATGGATGCCTATG